>JZKD02S1816160.1:403597-457473 GCA_000966675.3 Picea glauca
TTTTCTTCCAAAATTCTTCATTATTTATTGTACAAACGCCTTTATTTCCAGTCATTACATTTTTTTTTGTCATCACCGTTGGCGACTTGCTTTCTCTTTTTGTCCACACGCAACCCATGTCACCCTTGGTTGGAGCATTACTTCTCATCTACCCTCGCCAGCATCGTCCATATCATCAGAGTACTCCACAGGTCACTTACCTCTACCCTCTGAATTTGTTCACCTTGTCCCGCCTCTGGCACAACTTATCCTCAGTCTTGGCGTCCCCCTGACACTCAACTTTGTCACACGGTTGCGACCATTATTTATCTCATCCATCCTCCAGCCAAGGGTAGTCTTGAGTCTTCCCACTTCTTGACTGTGTCCATGTACCTCTGCCAATTCTTCACCTCAGTAGATTCTACGGAGCTCTTTTCTCCTAAGAGTCGCGTCTCCCTTTTTGTCGACATCAACACAATTTTCCAAAAGGGCGACAGTATCTTGATTCTTATTTTCCATTTAATGAGAGATCTCGGACGGAACAGGGGGAAACACCATTGTTCCCTGATGTCGTTGACCCCCATAAAATTTGACGCCAACACTTTCTCATGTTGCGGTGGGTCTTACTTTGCGACTATTGCAGTTATTATTATCAGTTGCCGAAGACCTCTGAACTTGGCAGGGCCATCACTACCCGCATCATCGTCGTTGCTTGTTACTGCGATCATTGCCTATTGTTCAGAGTATGTTCACTTGCGGAATTGTCTTCTGCCTTTATCATACCGCCCCCGAGGGTGCTGCAGTTGTCTACACCAACATTTCCATCATCTTTTTTCAGAGTTACATAATACGAGCATGGGGCATGCCCGCCTTGTTTGTACACAGTTGTATATTGTTACACACCTTGTAGAAGGTCGGGATCTACAGGTTCCTTTCTTCTCCAAAGGGTTTCTCTACATGGCCCCACTCTTGCTCTCCCTTACAACACCATTCTCAGTAAAAGAAACATTGATCGATTTCGGCTATACGTATGCTCCTAACCTCATCCATCAGGGGGCATCTGTTATCACTGAAATTTTGTCAGCACATGGCGACAAGAACTCTGCATCGTCCAAACAGGACTGAAGTCATTCATGGCACAGGATTAGTTCCACGGCATGGAAAAAGGGTCAAAAACTATATAAAATGACCAAAACATTGAAGGGCGCTTTACCAAACCTGGGTGCGCACGCATATGCGCGTAACAACAACGTACAATGCGCGCATACGTGCACGACGCGTGGTTGTTGGGCAAAAAACCCGCGCACCTGCTAAACGGCGCATTTATTGAAATTGGTCGGCCTCCCAACCACTAATGGATCAACTCCCAAGTCAATTTGACACCAAATCCGAGCTCAATCTGCATGGTGGGCTGGTCAAAGACCTAATTGTGCCCTAAAGAGCACCTTTTCACATTCAAAAGAGGTCACATAATAACCCAATGCTAGGCTATAAAAAGCCATGAATAACCATCACTTTCTCAAGGAATTCTATGTATTGTTATGCTACTAAGATTGCTAAGGACTCATTCTTTGGCAATAAACATAATCAGCATCATTTCAAAGGGCTTTCCACCTCTCACTTGAGTGGATATGCTTGGAGTTCTTTCACCCACATTTTCACCTTTTCATTGTAAGGAGAGCAAGTAGTGAGGGCCTCAAGAGCCTTCCATTGGAGAAAGAAGGGACCCAAGTCCCCTTTCTTCATTGTGTCTTTGGATTTCATCAATAAGATCAGCTTATACATTGGTGATATCGGTCCATTTATATTTGTTTTTCATTTTTCCATATGCTTCTAGTTTTAGTTAGTTTTAATTTGTTTTTTGTTTATTGTTTAGTTGTTTTTCTCTCTAACCTTTCCTTTTACAGCTGTCATGCCTAGCAGAGCCCAACTGGGCATGTAAGCACTCTCAATTTGCTCACAAGGTGACGAATAGAGTGAAAACACCCTCATCGATATAAGATGTCACCAATAAGGAGATATTGAGGGGCCTGATGAAGAAGACATCGATGATCATCTCTAGAGAGGTGAGGTCCAAACTTCTATGTCTAGAGGTAGACAAGGAGGTTGTTGAACCAGGGATCATCCGAGGGGATGTAGAAGAGGTGTTCATCGTGGAAGTCTGTATTGATGGGTGAACTAGTAGTCTCAATGGGAAAGGTCATAATGAGTTTGACAAGGATGAGGGATTTCTTTCTCTTGGGTGTTGAAAATTCGAGGTCGTACTCCTGAAGGATGACGATCCATCGGGAAAATTTACCATTAATTTTCCGGAGACTGAGCAAGTATTGCATGGGATTGGAATCTGATATGACTTTGGTAGTGCAAAGCAAGATGTAATGGCATAGTTTCTGGACTGTGAGGAAAACTGCAAGGGCGAGTTTCTCTTCATGATTGTATTTCAGGGGTGGTCATGAAAGATTTTTACTAATATAGTAAATGACATGCTCACGGCCATCATCTCCTAATTGGATGAGAACTCCTGCTACTAAGATGGTTGAGGCCAATAAGTAGAGGATATAGTCGCGATTATAACCAGGTGGACTAATCAAGGGGGCGTTGGAGAGTGCCGCTTTTAAATCATCAAAAGAGATTTGGGCATGTTCATCCCATTGGAATGGGATATTGTGACATAATAAGCAAAGGAAATCGTGTGCATGAGTGGTGTAATTGGGGACAAAGCAACATAGAAAGTTAGCTTTTCCCTGTAGGCTTTGGAGTTGGTGTAAATTCTGAGGTGGTGGAATTTTGGTGATGGCTTGGACCTTGAAGGGGTCCACAGTGATGCTACATTGGGAAACGGTGAACCCAAGGAAGCATCCGATGGTGACGCAAAATACGCACTTGAGGGGGTTCAAGCGTATATTGTACTAACGACACCTGTGAAAGATGATGCGTAATTCATCTATATGTTGAGTGTGTTTCCTAGATCAGGCGGTGAGATCGTCTAAGTAGGCGAGGATGATGTGAGCTAGATCATGAAAAATGTATTTCATGGCCCATTGGAATGTTGCCCCCGCATTTTTTAGGCCAAAAGGCATGACACGATATGCAAAAGTACCCCAGGGGGTAGTGAATGTGGTTTTGTACTCGTCTGCTAGGTGAATCTGAATTTGGCTGTAGCCAGAAAAACCGTCCATGAAGGACAAGGCTTCATGACCAGCGCAATCATCAATAATTTGGTCGATGAAGGGCATTGGGAATTTGTCTTTGGGATAGGTGTGGTTGAGATCATGAAAGTCAATGAAGAAGCGAATAATTCCATGTTTTTTTGTTGACAGGGAAGGGGTTGGAGACCCATGACATATATACGATAGGGTATATGAACCCTGTAGTGCATAATTTGTCAATCTCGACTTTGATGGTCGTTTCTTTGGATGGGTGTAATGGGCGTTGCTTTTTTCGTATAGGGGTGATATCATTCCATGTGTCTATACGATGTTCGATAATAGAGGGATCGAGGTCGGGCATCTCTGTGTATGACCAGGCAAAAATGTCTCGGTATTCCTAGAAGAGAGCTTTGTAGGCTATGAGTTCTTCAAGAGAGCATGCGGTGCCAATGGTGATTTCCTCTATGATTCAAGGTTTGATGGAAATATTGATTTTGACAGTGGGGGAAATGTTAGCCATGTTGCATTCTTCAAAAGCGTCGGGGGAAAGGATAGGATTATTGAACTAGTCTATATGCCCTGATGGGATAAAATCTTTAGTTTCGATCACGTATATGGAGTCTTGACTAGGGGGATCAAAGGATTTATGCGAGAGAAAGAGTGCTCTGTGATGGAGCGCATTCCATGGGAAATCGGGGGTAGTTAATTCCTCGAGGATGTCTTTGTCACAGTGGAACTGGTGAGAATATAAGGGATCCTAGGGACTAACATTGGCGGTTGTCAGCGTATTATTATATTCTAGAGATGAAGATGTAGGGGAGGCGTAAGGAGCTTGCGATGGTTTGCTCAACATAAACCAAATATTGAGATACTGGGGGTTGAAAATTGTAGTCGGGCATAAGATTTCAGTGGGGAAATGAATGGGAAAATTGGAGGGATTTGGGGGAAATCCTCATATAATCTATCTATAAACCATGGAGGAGTGGGAATTTCCTCAGGTTCAGGAGAGAAAATGTGAACAACATCAGGGGATGGAGTAGGGGTAGTCACTGGGACCTCTGACTGTGAGGTAGGTGTAGGATTATGAATAAGTGCCATTTGGCAACACCTATATTCAAGGATCGTAGGACATTGGTATGTGAAATGATCCAGTGATTCATAAAGAGAGAAAGGGCATCTCATCCATTCGTTAGTTGAAGTCATGACATAGTGGATGTTTGTGACAGGAGTACTTGATGACGTGGATGGGGGGAACTCTTGTTGAAATATCTGGCGTACTACCCTTAGTTTCTGTCGAAATTCATGTAGCGCAGGACAATGGTGGGTGTAATGGCCATACTCTGAATAGATGGCACAGGCGAATTTGGTTCGCAAGCCTGTGTTACTTGTACTTGGAGATGTGGTGGTAGTACTTGGTGCGTTGGGTGGAGCGACGAGAGGTGTGGTTTCTCGAGGAAGTCGGATTAAATTGTGTAACTTTGGGAGAGAGGGACATTGATTGGTGGGGTGTCCTTCTTTCTCACATAGTGTGCAAGGGATTTGAACTTGAGGGGAAGTGGAGCAGTGGGATCTTTCTTCTTCCTTCTTCCCCCAGTTGTGGTGGTGGTGCTAGCGAGTGGGGGTGAGGGTGGTGTGGTTGGAGTGAGGATTGGTATCTACATTGGGATTCCCTTTGTTTGGGGAGGGAGGGATGGTTGAGGAACCGTCTCAGATGGGTGCAGATACCAAACTGGGATGGAAAGCACCATGTTAGGTAGATTAAGTGTTGTGGCTACCTGGAAAGCTTGTATGCCCGATGGGGGGTAGAAGAAGGGGATTTGAGTAATGGCTTGGGGAACTGTCTCTCAAACCGGGATGTGACCCTGGGGAAGAGGGATATCGGGTAGAAGTGGTGATGGAGAGTTCTCAGGGGATTCCAGAGGTAGGAGATCTACGACCAGTGTGACGTCAGGAAGTGAAGAAGCCTCGGTGGGAGGAATGGTATCTCCTATGCTAGTTATGTTGGAAGAGATGACACATACTTGAGCTGAGGGATGTATGAGTGGGGGTTCTCCATGGTATGTCCCTAGCAAGGATGGATCTTTGAAAATTCTAGGGCCCATCTCGACGAGTGGGTAGACATCAGGATTAGTGTGGACAAAAGGTAAGATGTTATCGATGTTGGAGGAAGGGTTAGGCTCGTAATGTGAAACCTGATCGATGGTGATGATCTTCTCGTTGTGGGGGAACATCATCATTCAGAATATAGAAGAGGTTATTTCCTTCATAGTTTACATGTATCTACATCTGAATAGGATATTGTAATCGAGAGGGGCATCGATAACTTCAATGTCGATAAGGATGGTTTTTCCCCCGAGTTCGATGGGGACATTTTGAAAGAGCCCTTTAGGAGAGGAAGGTCTTCCATCGTAAGCTTTCAAAGTGATGGTAGATGGTATTAGCTTGGGAGAGCCGAGTTTCTTCCATATAGTTTCGAACATGATGCATGTGGATGCACCTTTATCGATTATGCATCGATGAACTGTGATGTTCTGAATTCTAACTGGTATCTGGAAAGCTACCAAAGTGGGGAGACGGGGTTCTCCAAAATCTAGATTAAATGTGATGAGTCTAGTATCAACAGGTTTGACTGCCCCCAGGGCGGAGTTCTGTTAAGTGGGACAGGTTTGGAGGACTTCCAATACTGACATGGCGGTGGGGAATTGTGCCAAGTCATCGAACAAACTATAATTGTGTGTTTCCCTAGCCTAATGGTTGTTGGCATTCCTTCGTAAGGGGATACGAGGAATACGAAGGGGGGTCTCAGTGTTAGGGCACGGAATCATCAGAGGGGGGGCTGTTGTAATTGGAACTACGTCCGATGTGGTGGGAGTAGATTCAGGGGGTGCACTATATTGATGACTGCGCGTTTGTAGAAGAACTTCCTCTTCACAAGTGAGGAGGATAGTGAAATCTGCAAGGGTGCCAGGGTTTTGATATTGTCCCATCTGTGGTGGGGCAGGGTCCATCTCCTACTGGGTATTCATCACATCTTGGTGTGGAATCAGGTTTTGCAACACCGTCGGGGGTGGTTGTTGCACATACTATTGTGGGGCCTGTTGGGGGGCAGGCAGTGTTGGGGGATGAGGTTCGTCCACAGATTTTTTCGTCCATTTAAAGTAAGTAATTTGGGGGGAATGGTGATTATAATGTCCATACTCACCACAAAGGGCACAAGGAAATTTTTTCTAGAGGTTGTTGTTATTCTTCCCTTAGCGTTTGTTGTTATTTCCCCCTTGGGGGTTTTGGTTCCCTTGATTCTTATTGCTCCCAACATGTTGGTTTGGTTGGGGGTTATTTCCTCCTTGTCCGGGATTATTATTGTTTCAGTTTTTTCCTTTCTTTTTAGCATTATTTGACTGATGGGCCGGATTTTTCGTATTCAATTGTTCAAAATTTTGAAACTGCTAAATGGGAGAGGGTTGAACAAAGTTAACCCCGGTGTGTGGCTGCCCTTATGGTGGGGCGATGGGTTGGGGAGGACCAGGAAATGGAAAGTACAGATTATTTTGTGGCAATGATCTGTAAGATACATAGGAAGGTGTGATTCTCTCATTAGTACCCAGGGTGTAAGTTGAGGTAGAGGGGGTACCAAAACTTGGTGGTATATTCAGACGCATCATGGGTGTCGATGCGGGTCCACTCATGGGTGGAGGGGGAACCATAGGGTATGGTTGTTGGTAAGGGGGAGGAGGGTAATAAGGAGGTCCGATGTAAATTGGTGGATGTTGGGGTGTACCATACATGGATGGGGGTTGGATGTACAGGTTATGGTGTGTTGTGGTACCAATCAATCCATCTGTTGAATGAGACATCACAGGTTTGTCTTGGTCGAATGGTACGTGTCTTGGGATGTCAGGTAGTGTTGTGTATAAGTAGTCTGACTGTGCATAGATGAGGTCATACTACTGAGCCTTGCTGATGGATTCCTCTTCAGATTGGGGGAAGGTGGAGGCCACATCTTTGGCAAGGAGGGAGACAAGTGATCTGAGAAACCAATCGAGGCATTGTTGCTTGGTCGTTTCTTCTTTTCATAAGCTACGTCATCGATGCCATTTGTGAATGTGGACAGTGATATGTGTGGCTAAGGTTTGTTTAAACTCCAAGAGCAATTCGATACCATTGTCATGGAATATTAGTAGTTGAAATAAGGTCAAAAATGCTTTGGCCAATGATTCCAAAGTCACATGGGACCCTAAATTTTCATCTACATACCACTTGGTTGATGGGCCAGTGAGTGTGCGTTGAAATAAACTTAATCAGATGGAGTCATCCATGATGTTGTTTGAATAACACCATAAGTGGAAATTCATGACGTGGTTGGCAGGATCATCTCCTACCTTTCCTTCAAACTTGGGAATGTATGAAGGTAAATTAGTGGGCATTGCAGGCCATGTGGGGTTGTGCAATATAGGATCATTTGTGAGTTTTCTTAGATCCTATATGTTGATGGAGGCCAAGTATGGCATCTGGAGTGGTGGTGGAGGATTAGTTCCAGCCATGGTGTGAGTGGTTTGTGTACCTGACCCATGAGGGGGGCTAGGTGGGGTGGTACTTCTCCCTTGGGAAGAAGTGTGCCCCCTACTTCCTTGTAAAGGAAAGTTATTGTATGGTTGAACTTGGGAAGTGGACCCAAGTAAAGTGGAACCAAGCAAGGCAAATCCCAAGACAGTAGCACTCACGGGGGTGTGAGAGAGTTGATTTGATGAGTTGGTAAGACTAGGAACTCCTCCTTGAATGGGAGGGATATTTCACAAGCGTCTGGAATGACAAGGGTTTTGTGAGTCCCCTATGATGTCCGAGTATCAAAATGAATGTGTGAAACTGGTGATGAGAGTAATAAATGAACAAGAAACTTTGTATAACTTGGACCTTCACAATATATCTCAAAATTGTTTTGTAATCACAAGAGCATCATACATAAATCGTTTGACAAAGAATCATATATGTGGATAGGTGAATTTTGTTTGCGTGGGAGAACAAAGAAATAAAATGATCATGTCCTAAAAAGACGCAATGTCCTTCCTCTCAAATAGCACTGGACCTTCCAATAGCACTCAACAGAGGGGCCTAAAGCCACCGGAAGAGGAACTAGTGAAGGATGAAACAATCAATTATAATGAGGGCTAGAGGGTGCATATCTTGAAAGAGCTGGTGATATTTCCCAATAGCCACACAAAATCCGATCAAGTTGCAATTGCAGCCCACAATTTCCACCTGGGTAGATGTCCTAAAATTTGGTCACTAGGTACCTCGGTCAAAGTGAAACATTTAGATTTTTGATCTCATAAATGAGTCACAAGGTGGATCCCGTCCAAGAGGTGGGTGCCTCAAGGGGGGATGCACAGAACAACCGGACCTCGGCCTTTGACCCTTCATGGGTATATCCTTGCCTTATGGTGTTAGGAACACTTGAATTGGAGGATTTAAAGTTCCCTTTTTGACAACTTCTAATGTTTGAAGATGTGAGAACCAGATAATGGGGAGTTATTTGGATGCCTATCCCCGAGATCCTACCTAGACTAAAAAATATATTTTGGCACCTCCTATGGAGGAAAAATTAGTGAGTTTTTTAGAAAAAAATTAGATGTGGTTGTTTGTGATATTGGGGGTGTGAACCAATCTTGTTCAAATTAAGTGGGAGTGGATAGTTCCTTCAAGAAAAGGGTGGGGCATTTCGGAATCCCTTTTGGGGGAAACTTACTTCAACCTCCACAATTCGAGATGAAACTATGTGAGTGGGTAGTGACTTTGTGTGTGAGCAAGTGATAAAAATGTGCCAAATTTTTAATAAGTTAGGTGTCACCTTGCAGCATGTGGACTTCGCGTGGTCCTTACAAGTCTTGATTACCTATCTTACTATATGCCATTGGTACAACCTTGCGGAATTTTAAAGTCCCTAGAGAACTAACATATGGACATGTTGGTCCTTACCAATCCTTTAAATTCCCTAATGTGATTTAATCTAAGAAATATTCAAAAGACTATCCGAGATTTTGGACATGTGGGCATGTATTGGACCCATTACAATAACCTTTAAACTCCCCTAGTGATGTAAACTAAGAAATTAGCTTCAAACTATCCTATCTTTGCAGCATGTGGGCATGTATGGGCCCTTACAATTTTAATATGTTTTTGAAAAGAAACTAAGAGGAGTCCCAAAGGGGGTTATTGTCCTCTCCTAAAGATTTTTTCTTTAAGGGAGATGAAACCTTCCTTCAATCGTTTTTCTTATTCTCAAGATTTCTCTATTGAAGTTTGATTTCTGGTCTTGATGCAAGTGTTTATATATGTGATATTGAATGATTCCAACTTAATTTTTACTGTCAAAGCAAGTCATCCATGTGGAAAAATGAAAGAAAAAAGAGGAAAAATATGGATTTTAACCCCCTAAGTGCCTATGTTTTGACTAACCCTTCATGTGGAGAAGGAATCTAAGTGTGTTGCATATTACAATTTGCATAGAATCAATACTTAGAAGGCTATGGGCCTTAAAAAATACCACAAAAACTCTTACAATGTTGAATTTATGGACAGATGTGTGGGTCGCAGAGTAGACAGAGGCGCATGTGGCGCCAATGTGTAGATAAACAATGACCTGTTGGCACACATGCGCAAAATGCGCTGAGGAACAAAGTGATTGTGGTGCACGTGCTCGGAAGGTGTGCTTGTGGGATGAAAAACTCGTGCACTTTCTGATGTATAGTCGAGAGGAAAATTTTGGATGAAATTCTCTTATCTCAACTCTAAATTTAGATTTTTGCAGGTAGGCGTGGGCTGATTATGATCCCTACAAGTCAAATAAATCAAAAAGAAGTTCCCAATCAATCCAAATGGGGAGGTAATTGATACCTATCCCCAGTATGGTCGCCAATATGTTGTATCCTTTTCGTCACCTAAATGAGCAAAAGAAGGACACTTACAAGTCCAGTTGGGTTAGATAGATAGGACAGAAATGAGTGCAAGAGTTAGAAACATCAAACACAAGAAACAAAGAAACAAATAAACTAAAAAGAATTAAAGAAACTAAATTAAAGTGCATAAGGGAAATAGGACAAAAGAAAATCGATATTCATGCCACCAATGGATATATTGTATTAGTGGGCAAACACCAAAAAGAAAGGGAGACTTATGGGTCCCCTCTTCCTCCAAGGGAGGGATATTGAACCCCCAATGAGAGATCTCTTCTTACAAATAGAAAACTAAAAGGAAATGGTGAAGAAATCCAAAGCTCATTCACTCAAGAGGTGATGTGAATGGCCCAGTGAAATGGTTCTTATATGATCCAATGAGGAAAGAGGTTCCTTGTAGGAGAATAGAGGCAGCATAACAATACAAATAGATTCTTGGAAATATAGTGCACCCATGGCCTCTTTTTATAGCAAATCTTTGAGGCATTATCCAACCGGTCTTTAGTGTGAACAAGGGACCCTTTAGGGCACCTTTAGGTCTTTGACTAGGCCCCCACTCAGATTTGGGGGTCAAATCAACATAGGAGCTTAACTAGAAGTGGGTGGGAGTCCGACCAAAATCATTAATCCATCGTTTTGAAGTGTGCACGTATTTTTGCATCCACAGTCACGCATTGGGCGCATGTGCGCTTTTCCAACGTTTTCAACTAGCACACGTGTGCGTGCTTCCTTTGCATTCTGAGCGCATGTTGATTTTATAACCAATTGTATAGTTTTTTCCCTTTGTAAATGCATTTTTTGGACCATGAATGAACTAATAGGTGTTTGGAGGTGTTGGATTTCTATAACCATTTGCGGATGAAATTTCAGTGATAACACCCATGTGCCGAAAAACCGCCCAACAATGGACACAAAAATTGAGGAGACATGAAAAACGAGGAAAAAATGTGAAATGTTTCCCGAGGCAAAAAAAATTGGGGCCTGGCGACCCCCCCTCAAACCCGCCCCACACAAAGTAGCAGACATTGGAGCTAGTCATGCAAAGAATATAACACATACCCAACAAGGGCCAGCAATTCTTAGCTTTGAGAAGAGAGTGAGTAGTTTAAGGAGCAGGTCAAGATGTTCAACAAGAGGATGTCAAAGATGGAGAAGCACCTTGAGACCTCTACCAAATTGTTGTCATTACTATAGAAGAAGTTTGAAGAATGCCAAGAATCCTTCACAGCTGTCATAACAAATTGGGACAAGAATAAAGTGTCGTTGGTACACTTGAGAGAAAAAGGTCATCCATATGGATAATTAGTAATAGGATAGTCTCACATAGATGATGGGTTAGTTGCAACAAGAGTTTGAAAAGAAGGAGGATACCTTATCAAGGCTCCAAAAATTTGTCTAAGAGCATCGAAAAGTAGGGCCACTTTCCATTTCCACTACAAAAGCCAGCACCATGACCAACATCCCTTTGGTAAGTTCACCTTCCATAGACAATTCTCAAGAGCAGCTTGGTGAATTTGAAAATCATACCAGAGGCATTGTGATCCAAGTGGAAATCGATGGCCATCCACCTCTTCCACCAAATCACCATGGCATTTGTTTCTTTTTACCATTGAGAATCTACGAGCTCGTGGTTTTAGTAAACCATGGTATACACCCATGGTATTTGGTGGGAGGAAAAACAATAATAATAATAATAATAATAAAGTGGAGAAAATCCATATGCATGGTTTTTTCAACCCAAGGAATTAACCCATGGAATTCACCCATGTTATTCACCCATGGTTTTTTTTAACTCATGGTATTTGAAAAATAATAAAAATAATAATGGAATAATGAAAAGACATGACTCTTATGAGGCATCCCATAAGTACTATATATACATGCCTCTCACTTGTAAAGGAAGACATATGTTAATGGTGTATTTCTAAGGATTTTTCCATTTAATAAAGACGTTATTTCGTGCCATATTATTCTCTTCACTTTGTTTTGTTCCATTTACTTTCCTATGTTCCATTTTGTTCCTTTCACAATCTGAATAAGTAGTAATAGAGAAATCCACTCCTTAATTTTTTCTCAGTGCAGGTCCCCAACGAGGTCAGGGTATAGAGAGTTGGGTCTCGAGCTAGTTTCGTTTAAGGACGATTTCTCTCTCCAGCCTAAGCGGCCTCCCATGGCAGAAAAAAAGAGAGATGATAGAGCAGGAGATCCTTTCAATATCTTTCTCAAGGAATCCCATATGTGATAGAGGAATTAGATGATGGACAACTTTTCCCAAATCCTTCAACGACTACCGATGGTGGCAAGGGAATCTTCATCAAGCAACCATTTTAGAGGTGCAACACCCTTCAAGGTACAATTCAATTTTTATATACCCTTATTTGAAGGCCATATAGATACAGATGCTCTAGAGAAATGGTTGAATATTCTATAAGGTTATTACTCTATCTAAAAAAATTCTAACAAGGAAAAGATCATCTTCACGCTCCTTAAATCCCTTCCCCGTGTCAGAGCTTGGTGGGAAGGTTACTGGGAGAGGTAGATCGCAGATGAATATACGTCATTCAAGAGAGAACCCACCTAGGTATCCTTTGTGGATACTCTCAAGGAGGAATTATACCATGTCACAAACTATTAAGACCAATACATGAGATAGATGACTCTGCGGCAGGAGAGAGACCAGACCATGCTAGAGTACACCAATATATTTCATACTTTGCACTCAAAGTTAGGTATCAAAGATGTCGAGAGGCACATGGTTTTGAATTATCATGGAGGTCTACATAGGTACATCAATACATATATAGGTTTCTTGGAAATCTCCTCATTGGGAGTTGCATATTGATATGCTGTCAAAATATGGCATAAATTTAAGTAGCAGAGTAAGCGGTAGTTCGATTCTACAAATACGACACAACAAAAGCATGGAAAAAGCAACCCTAACTCACAAAAAAGGACAAAACAAGTAGATTCAATCTTAAGAAAATCAATCCAAACTGTTGGCTAAGAAGGGTGATGGGAAGTAAAATAAGGACATCGGAAAGTGGTGTGAGTTCCACAAAATCCCCTAGCACAACACCAATGAATGTTGCTCGAAATAGTCATTGGTGTTCGAGCTCAAAGATAAATAATCATAAAATGACTTAGACTCTGATTCAGAGCACAATAAAGGGAAACAAATCATCGATGCAAAACCCACTGCTACCATTGCAGCCACAACAATCCAACCAGGAGAACTAGAGGATTTTGAGGAGGGAGAGCACCTCTTCCATTCACATATGTAGGTGAAGGGGACCCCACTACATTTCATTGTTTACAGTGGGAGCCAAAAGAACATGATCTCAGTCGAGGTCATCAAAAAAATGAAGTTGTCGACAATGTAACACCCCCAACCGTACACCATAATATGGTTGAGTTGGGCATGAGACCTTCATGTCATCCAACAATGTTGCTTATCCTATGACATCAAGCCCTTCAAGGATGAGGTACTATGTGATGTTTCCCCACTCGAAGTCTATGATGTTCTTTTAAGAAAACCATATATGTGGAAACATCACATTGTTTATAAGTCTTGGCCCTGTAGTGTCATTGTTACTCTCAGAGGTGAGCTCTATAAGGTACTAGAGGTAATTTTGACTACTACCATTTCATTGTTCTCGAAAAAATAGTGTTGCAAAGTAATCTCTAAAACCACAAATTTCAGCCTCTTCACAATTGATCAGAAGGCGATCAGAGGGTCACTACGACCACTACATTTTTGGCCCAAGACCTTTCTATACCACAAAAGTGTGTCAACAAGATTGTAGAGGAGAACAGATATATTTTTTCTTCACCTAGGGGGGTACCCGCCTTTTCACTACCAAGTTAATCATTCCATTGAATTGGTGCCCGATGCTCCCTTACTAAATGTTTCAATCTACAGAATCTCCCTTCCAGAGAATGAGGAAATAAAGTTTCATACCAAGGTAGATCATGTAGACAAATTAGTTGAAAGGATTCCACACATCCGCCAACAATTCCATGGTATCTTACAGAAATCCCATGTTGAGTACAAGTGGAAATATGACCACCATTGAGTTCCACACAAGTTTTAGGTTGGTGATAAGGTATGGTTACATTTGGAGAAAGAGTGCCTTGCACGACCCCATCGAAATCTTCGAGCACTTCAATATGGGCCTTACACCATCACGAAGGTTATAGGTGAGAATGCTTTTGAACTAAGTATTCCCCCATTCCTTGGCCTACATATAGTATTCAATGTGGATCTCTTTCACCCATATTTTCCATCACTATCAGACACTTGAGAGGTTTTTGAGCACTTGGCCCCTATAGAACTTGTCTTTGACTGCCTTGAGTAAGCTACAATTGATCATATAATGGATACACAGATGAAAGGAACCCACCAAAAACACCTATAGATCTACCAGGTCGTCAAATCAGAGCAACTTCTTCACTAAGGCAAGTGGCTCACTAGGAGCCAAATTCAATAGAAGTTTCACCATATGATAAGGGAACTTGACACAATGGAGGCCATTACTTCCTAAGGGGGTAGGATTGATCCAAGTGGAAATCGGTGGCCATCCACCTCTTCCACCGAATCACCATGGTAATTATTTATTTTTACCATTGGGAATATACGATCCCAAATACACCCATGGTATTTGGTGGGAGGGAAAATAACAATAATATAAAGTGGAGAAAATCAATGTGCATGGTTTTTGCAACCCAAGGAATTCACCCATCGTTTTTTTGTAACCCATGGTATTTACCCACAGTATTTGAAAAATAAAACAAATAATAATGAAATAATGAAAATATATGACTCCGACGATCCACTTCGTAAGTACTATATATACGGGCCTTTGATTTGTAAAGGAGGACATCCATTTATGATGTAGTTCTAAGGATTTTTTCCATTTAATAAAGAGTTGATTTCGTGCCAAATTATTCTCTTTACTCTATTTTGTTGCATTTACTTTCCTATTTTTTGTTTCGTTCCTTTCACAATACAAATCACATTGGTTCCAAACTTTTGAGGCAGATGGACTATGCTGGAAAAGGGCTACGCAAGATAAGACAACGCATCTTAAGCCCCATTTTAGAGACACCATGGGTCAAGAATGAAGGCCTAAGATTTAATTCAAGAATGGAAAATCCTATGACCATGAAGACCATTTTTGTACAAGATAAAGACATGTCGAAGTTGGCCTACTCATCAAGAGAAGGAGTAGCAGTGGTAAGTGAAGGTGGAAGCCCACTACCACCTCAGACTTCTTGTGGCATATTGACCAAGGGTAGTGATGAGAATACCTCATAGAATCAACCTACACTTTCACTCAGAGAAATAAGAAAGAAGATTAGTCAGGGAAAGAAGAAGAAGAGTTACAAGAGGTCTTCATCAAACAATGCATTCCTTGTTTGTCACTGGTGCAAGAGTAGAGGCCATAACGCTACCAGTTGTTGATTTGCATATGCCTTCTTATGTTGTAGAAAGGATGGCCATCCTAAGGTATCCTATTGGGAGAAGCAAGCTACATGACACAAGCTAGATTACTTTCAGATAAAGAATGGCAAGAATACTTCTTCAATCCAAAAACGAACTCAGAAGCACATGGAGAGGAAGAGTATGTCAGGAACTCCTTGTAGTAGCAACACAAAAAAATTCCACCACTACAATTTAAGTGGTCACTAGGAAAAAAAGTTTTGATGACTTCATCCTAGTAACTACACATCCAAGAGGAGAGTGTGGAAAGTGAAGCCTACTAGAGATGAAGAATCTCTTATAGTCCAAATAATAGAAGTTAGCCAAAGACTATAGTAGTAGAGGAGGATAGAGACACCAACAAGATGGAAAGCGATTTGATGCCAAGGGTAGCCACAATCCAGTTCTTGGTTCCATTATTGCATCCAAAGAACCCCATCTTGGGTTTGTGGAAGATATTGGTGCACGAAGACAAATGACCTTAGAAGTGTTCTTAAGAACTCCATGGTGTGCTTGCAAGCATGTGCGGGCACTAGAGAGTTATTTCCATGCTGAGAAGAAATTGATCATAGTTGTATAAGGTAGCCACACTTCCTCTTCAAGAGTTGTTATTTGATGAAAACATGTTGGGGTCACACTAAAAAGGAATACCAACATTCGACTTGTCTTCATGACTGCCAAGATGGACTATCTCCAAGGCAGAGAGGGAGATGGGAATATATGTTGAGTCTGGAGTTATGATTTGGAGATTGATCAAATCTAAGTGTTAGTGAGAAGACTTCTATCGTGGGAACAAGCAAGCCAACAACAAAATCCATATCCATAACCAAGGAACAGATCCAGTAGCTAGAGCCGTAAGCAGAGCTAGATTCGAAGTCAGAGTCGTTGCCAGGAGATAGAATCAAAGCCATGTTCCAAAGAAGCAAACAAAAGGAACATTGATCCAAATTATTTTCCTTGATCTTTTGGAGACCAAAAATCCTCTCAATGGGGAGGTGTGATCCAAAATAGATCTGAACTAATGAATGGATAAGACTGAGTACCTGCAAGACAATTCAACATTTCATGAAGGTCATGCAAGCATTGTAAAACATTGTGAATGTAAAGTGAATAAGACAAAAGAGAACAAGTTTAGAATTTAATGAAATGAAAAAAATTAACAGAGGGGAGAAAAGAGTGAGGAATGGGAAATAAAAGGTCAACATGTAGGCCTTCCCATTACCCCATCTCTCCCTATTTCTCTCATCAATTTCACTCTAAAACAATATTTTGGCCAATGAGAGAAGGATGAACAACATTGTAACTAGAGATATCTGAATGAAATAATGATTCACTCAAATATAGTTTTCCCATTTGGGTTCCAGGGTAAGCAATGTACCCATGTGTTTTAATTTATATACTGCATTTGGAATTTGACATTTCCATGTTGCTTAATAAATTCACTATTACGTTGAATTAGTTGGGAATTTTAATTAGTGATCTATCTAAAGTGTTGTTAGGAATTGATAGGTTTTTCTAGGATTCTCATGTGGATTACTTTGATGGAATGTTGAATCCCAAGATCCACAATGATTCAGACAATCGATATCTTACTCTCTCAAACTAATGGCTCTATACTCTAGGTAAAAATGATTCGTTCCTTGAAATTTGTTACCTTCAATTTCTTGGCCGACTATAACCTCCAACGGATTCAGAACATCCATCCTATTAGACAAATGATATCAATGCATGTAATGATATAGTTGTTCCATATTCCTTCCAGATTGCTAATTTTATTCCCTTGTATTTAGAAAATGCAATTTCTCTCTTTGTGTTTTGAGGCTATTGGAATACATTAGAATTTTATTAATTTACTAGTCAAATTTCTCTTGTATATAGTCATGTTTAGATTATTACTAACCATTTTTCATCCCCAGGGGTCGAACTCCCCCTTTGGGTCATGTTCCATTAGTTTGTTGCACGTTTACTCCTTCACCCCCCATAGGCTCGAAATTCCTTGTTGGGAAAATTTTTTATTGCCTGGGTTGACTCCCATCTACTTGGGAATTTTATTTCCTTCCTATTCAACTGCATGTCTCCCTAGGAAATTCATTTATTTACTGGTCAATTTAATTACCTTGGGTCAAATTAGTATATGGCCTGGCTGAACTAAACCTCCAGTCGAGTTTTCTCATAACCTGGTCAACTAGCTCTCACCTTGTCAATCTCCTTCATGTGGTTAACTTCACAAGGAGATAAGTCAACTTCAATTCATTAGCATTCATCTCTAGAGGAAGAAATGGTCCAAGCAAAGAAGGCTACAGACAGGTTGTTGAAAGCAAGAATAAATGTTCAAGTGAACAAGATTTGAATGACTTCCTTGGCAAATCATTGGACTCGTTGGTAGGTTATTAGGAGAAAAATATTAGATTTCTCTATCAGAGCATACGTTTCCTCATTACGAGCATTAACAAAATGATTTGATACCATTATTTCATGTACTAGACCTCCTAGATGGTTCTCGTTACCCCAATGTAATGTCTCCACTACTGTAAACTTCCTAAATACAGCTTTGATACCAACCTATAACATTTCATGTTACCAACACTAAAAAAATGATTTGATACCACTTTGTAACATCCCCAACTTACTGTTAAGAAATTCCACTCCAAAAATATAGTGTGCAGATTCTACACTATAACGTTAATTTGTGCAGAAACATGTGAGGTAATGTGCATGATCCCAAGCTAGATCCTACCACACAAAATTTCCTCTTTAGTCAATAGTTATAACAACAAAATTAACACATATTATAATTACACGCACAATCATTTAGAACACACAAGTATTATTGCACGTGTAACCACTCTAAACACATGATTACTACCGCATGCACAACCACTCTGGTACCGTGCGCAGATTTAGTTCTCGTTGTGCACGAACTACTTTCATGTGCACACAACGAATCCAAACTCTTTCACACATGGATTATTTCACTTCCCACGCGACAATTCTAGTCCTATCTTAGAACACATGACCAATAACTGTCATACATTGCATGTACGACAATAATTACTGAATACAACATCATGCTTACATTGACAAACAATATCATACAGAATAATGACAATTAATTACATGCAACGTCATACAGGAAATAACCTTATCAGACATAGGTAAATAAGCACACATTAAATTATACAAGCACATAAAGAACACTTGTATTTTTATAAAGAATCACCAACTACGCACAGAGATCAAACATTCCTCCTAGCCATAGTCTTTGTTCCTCATATACTTTCAGCAATAGGTCACCCTTGAGCTGGGGCTTAAACTCCACCAAGGAAAAAGTATTCCTAATGCCAAGCTAAGGTCAAATAATCAATATAATTTCTCAGACCAAGGTTCCCAACTACTGCAACTAGCCTACAGTCACTAGGCTAGTTGTCTGTTCAACAATCCCTTGGTTGCCCCACTTTCCTTCTAGGAATTCAACAACATGCCAGAAAATAAGTCTCAGAGCCCTGTAAGTGCACCAAGGAACAATTCCTAGCAAATATCTCACCTAGAGAGACTACCCACAGGCCTGACAACCCGTCTCTTCGATAGTGAATCTCTCACCTGGAGAGAATTCTCACGGGCCTGACAACCTGCCTCTTCGACATCAAATCTCTCACCTGGAGAGAATGTTCACAGGTGTGACAACCCACATATTCGACAGAAAAGACTCTGGTTACAATATGGAAACCCCTTTCCAAGATTTTCTCTGGAGATAAGGTAATGGTCGTTTCCCCCGTTCAAATGGTCTGACCCCCCTAGGAAAAACAAAGAACGAATATCCCCAAAATACACTAAGGTTCAACCATATATTTTCATGGTCATAATTGGACACTTGTCACCTTCGGAATTAGATTTAGCCACTTGGTGGCTCGTTCCCATCCCTCGGGAACTTAGGATAAATAAATATCCATAATTATACTTTTCAGAAATATTAATAAAATATTCCCTTGGACTTAAGCCCCCCTTTTCCCTTTTCTATGGAGTTTATCCCCCCGTCTCTTTTTGTCTGATTGGTCTACATGCAACGATGTGTTTTTATTAATAATTGAGTGTGATTACATCTTACAAGGATAGGCACACTGAACCTTTTGCATCTTGACTCACCATCCCAATAACCACATCCGGGCTCTCTGACCTCAAACACACATACACACACACACACATATATATATCAAACTTGATCCAATGCACACTTCAAGGTAATCTTCATGCACTTACTCTAGTGTGTGAAACACTATGAAATGTGTGCACCATTCCCTTGATGCACAATCCTCACTCAGTTACACAGGTATGCACAACACTATGGAATGTTCGTTCTCTTTATTTGGAAAACAATCCTCATGCACTCACTCAGGAGCACACAAAACTGAACCAACACTTGGTGTCAACAAATCACCAACCTAAATATACATCTACAATTTCATTTACAATTGGGGTTTGGATTAGGGACATTACATTCCCATCCCCCTTATTTATGCATTGTCCTCAATGCATCATATATACATGTATATACAAAAACTTCAAAAGTATTCAAAAATATGTGGGTACTCTACCCTGTTGACGGGCGAAATCGACCGTCCGTCAACTGAGAGAGTGGAACCGGTCTGGGGTTGTCTAATAACCCAAGCCGTTGGATGAACCACCCTGACGGGTTTAGCGGCTCCGTTAGCCGATCTAAGGTCCTAAGAAAACAAAAAAGAAAACTAATCTAAACTAACTAATCTAACTAAAACTAACTATTAAACAAACTAAACTAAAACTAACTAAAACTAACTAATAAACTAATCTACTAAAAACTAACTAACTGAAATATAACTTATTCACAAAATGTACAATATCTACAATTTACAGATTTGAATAAAACCTGAAAAAATCATTTGCATTCTGCCCTAAGACAGAGACAGATATTTTTTATTGATTTTATAATTTTATAAACAAGAAATAAAAACAGAAAACTTACTAAGCTAAACTACTAATATACTAATTCTAATTACTAACCTAAACTAAAACATATGTCTAACTAAACTACTAATAAATATACTAAACTAATAAATGACAAACTGACCTGGAAACGCTCCAAATTTGTCATGTGTATGATGACTGTTTTAGCAGATCGGAGGAAGGAAACTCGCACCAAATGATCCAGAAGCTTCTCATAAATGATAGCTGCGATGCTCTTCAACTTTGTTTACAGGACAAACAAGACATAAAAATCACAACAATTATATAATTTATAAATCTCTACAATTAGATAAACCCGTATGCAAAGATTTATACAAAATCATTCAATTGATGAAGAAGAGAAATCTGTCATTCATTAACTGAACGAAGTAATTGCTGTGTTTTTTTTTTTTTAAATTAGTGAAAGAAATCAGACATGGATCATATTAATTAAATCATATCATTTTGCAAAAGACAATGATAGCTAAAGTAGTCACTAATCAAATGCAAATAGATAAGCATAAACATGAAACAAAAGATCGATATTATGAAAAGCGAAAGCTGTAGCAGAACATCAACTTCTGTCTCAGTTTGTATTAAAATTCCATAGCCTGGTTCTCCCACAAGTGAGGATGATCATTATTACAAAAATAATAAGTATTTAAAGGTTTTCCACAGGGTAAACCTTCCTGTGGCAGTTAAAAAATTGTTTACATAAAATCTGGGAAGATATCCCAAGTTCAACTAAACTAGGAAACTAAAATAAAACTAGACACACAAATATCCTCTAGACTGTCCATAAAATCCCATGCAATTCGAATTCTCCTGAAAAGGACCAAAAATGAACAAGTTAGAATGATATTTGTTAAAGAAAATAATAAAAATCTAAATCTACAGACCTAGCTACAGAATCTTGCGATTCTGTAGCTGGTCTAAATAAGACACAGAATCAACATTGAAATTAATTGAAAATCTTTTAAAGAATTCCATTTAATTGACATCCAATAGCCATTTGAAAACGAATCATTTAATTTGAAATCAAACAGGATCCAAATCAATTAAATGGCTACAGATATAGGCATACTCTGTCTTGTTTGTTACCACCAAGTCGGGTGACAAAATCATATGGAACAGCAATGTAATCGTTTCACAACAAATCGAATCCAACAGTTGTGAAATCGTTCTGATATCAATTGAAACGGTTATAATCAAAACAAATGGCAAGCAATCTGTTACGTTGCCTTGTCAAAAGAAGACATGATCGGATCGAACAGGATTCACTTCTAATCGTTATAACTATAACGACATAGAAAACGATTCACGCCACGAGCAAACTAACTCGAAACTGGCGCGCAAATCCATTCAAGTGAAATCATAACAGGCTCAATTGATTGGCAATAAAATTCGTAATTTGTTATTGCAAATTGGGTAAACAAAATCGATTGACTTCGATCAAACTCGTTCATTTGACAATGAATTATAACCGGGTTTGACCAATTCATTTTACAACTTTAAAATCGAACAGAGCAGCAATTACAATCGGAATCCAACTCATAAAAATGATCGAACTAACAACAATCCAATCAAGCAAATCAATCGGCTTGGGTTTAGCATAGTTGTCATGAATCGAATCCATTCCATGATCTGGGCGCACTTGCACAGACTTAAGTGAGAGCACTGTTTGCGTAAAAACAGAGTCGTTCTTCTCAAATTGGAAACGGTCAGAATTGTATTCCAGTCTTGAAAATCATATGACAGCCAATGTAACAACCAAACTCAATAAAATTGTTTACCATCCACAGCATATGGATCATAACGAAATCAAATCCAAATGAATCACATTATAAATTGATCGTGAAAAACTTCCAGTTCGGAATGGATACAAAATGAATTGAACTGAAAGCAAACCAATAATTTCGTTAACTCAATTGGGAAAACCAATCAATCAAATCCAAACGGAAACCATTCAAATCCAATCAAAATCTATCGAAGGCTATACTGGGAATAATCAAATCATATACCAAATCGAAATTTCTCTTATTTTAGCAAAACGAAACAATGTACAAGATGCACACATCACAACAGAGCCATTTCAAAATGTAAACAGAGCTATTCGAAAACAGAATTCAAATCATTATATCAACCTGTTCACTCATACAACTAAAATGATATTAAAATCCATACCTGTATGGCGACGAGATGGCTTGGTCATGCCAATTTGGAGTTGATAACTGCCGTAGCCGATTCAACGTTTTTGAAAAGGATCGAGCCTGTTGTCTTCTGTTTCTTATCAATTGCTTGGAGCTGGTTTCTTTGATTGGACTACACTGCAATTTGATCTTCCAGCGATTGAATTTTTTATTGGAGTATGGGAACATCAATGTAGTATCGTTCCAACCATAAATCGCATTGGTCACAGGAAAACTGTGTAGGGTTTGAAAGAGCAGGCGAGGGTTTGAACATGTGATCGAGGGTTTCGTTAGGCAATTTAATACCAGGGTAGCTAGGGTCATTTCTTAGGCAAGGGGGAAGATTTGTCACGAAATCGTAAGGTGGTTTGGGGCATAAACCCTGCGAGTAAGGGTACTCGCTGGCTAGAAAACGTTCAACATCAGAGTCGGAATCCTCACTTAGGACGATAGGGTTTGTCTCGACAGAGGGTTTAGGTTTGTTTCTGGCCATCCTTGAAATCAAACGAGCGTTCTTTTTACCCTTGGGATTAGCAGTAAGGTTTGCCTTGGGATTTTTGCTCAAAGGTGTTTTAATAGTCTCAGACTTCTCATTTCCAATGTATGGTAAGTCAATACCAAGGTCGGCCGAGGGTTTAGGCAGTAGAACATGGAAGGGTACAGGCGGCTCAGCCTTGGTCTCAATTACCACAGGCTTGTCAACCGGGACAGAGTCTATACCCTCAAAACCATTACGAACGATGAAGGCTCTCCAGTTATCACATGCAAACTCAAATGATACACAACGATAAGTTTGATAAGCCCATAGTGGAACAGGCTACTGTCAGCCTTCTGCCTTTTAAACTTTTTAGACATTTTATATAGGCTTCGATGAAAGTAAAAGGGCATATTCAATGAGTATCCCATAAAAACCATTAACAAACGCATGTGGTAGAGAAAAACAAGTCTTTATCAACCTTCACAGGTCATGAACTGCTTGACTACCATCAAAGTATCGTGTCATCATGGTTTAAGTGCAGAGACGGGCATACCTCTGTCACAAGAGGTGACTTTGCGCTAGAGAAACAGCAGTGTCCATGGCACCTCCTGGACCTTACAATTCTTAAACCAACGTTGTCCTGTGGCAGGTAACCCCGTAGCAGAGCTAATAAATTTCTCATCGATTTCCACCTGGATGTCGCCCACCTTGGCTCTACAGCCATCAAACGTCATGGAAAACTGTCGTGCCACACAGAGATTAAAACCCTCAAATCATTGCACGAAGGTGAGCCATCCATTTTCCTCCAAGTCTTTGCAATAATTGTCAAACATTAACAGGGCCTGGTTTCCATTTGGCTCGATTCACACGACTGGTGCCATGGAGCCGAGCACATGGTAAGCCGAGGGTTTGGATCGAAACACACACAGGAGAAGAGCTACCTGAGCTAACAGAAGTGAACGATGAAGGGATAGGCATAAATTCCATCGTGCGAAGGTGGTGGAGGTTATCTCTGCCATGCAAAATAGTAATTGCCAAAGTACAACCGCTGATTTACATAGTAGTTCAACCCATTAGCATAGTTCAACAGTCATATCAATTGGTCGACCAATGAAAACAATGGTGAGTGTATAATCCAACGCGCAATTAACATTATGCCAAAGTTTTTGACCATCAACATTCAAATTAAAACCAATCCCAAACTCAACTATGCGCCAATGTATCAGCTCATATAATCAATAGTTTAACCAATGTGCCAACGGGTGCTCATGTAACCAACATACCAATAGTTATGAAAACATAAACATAGGCATTAAATTAAAAAGATGTATATATGAAAGATTTAATCATAACACCCATGTATCTTATGAAACCAAAGGTGAAGTAAGTCAAATGAGTGCAAATCCAAATGCTAATGCATTGCAAACTCGAATGAAAACAAATCACACAATCAATCGAAGCATGAGTACCGATAAAAGGATCTTGCCAGTTGTATAATGATAAATAAAAGGTAAGCGCAATAGGCATATCGACAAAAGAGATAATGACAGTTCAGATAATGATCGAAATGCGACTTTGAAAGACTAAGTTTTCACGCTTACAGTCGTGAAAACAAAACGAAGGCAAATGTGCAAATGTCACCAAAATTGAAAATATCGTTTATTTGAAAATTGCGACGAAAAAATGATGTTTGCAAAACATTGGTGTAGGCAGCTTATAAGACAATGAAAAAAAAGTGAATTGGCTACCAACATACCCGCATAGCATCCTCGCGCTCCCAAGTTGCATCCTCAGGACCATACCAGGTTTTGTGAAAAATATTACCCTGTGGACAAGCTAGGCTCCCATTTGGACCAAGAAAAAAGTGGACAAGTGGTTACTACTTTTCCTATATATTTAACTCAATCAATCAAGCAAGAGAGAAGAAGAATGTGGCATACCTTGTTGCAATGTTCGTCCTCATTGCTCCAATCATTGGGATTGATGTCCAATCTCCCCAATGTAACTAAAGTCTTGCAAATACTAGAAAAGGAACTCTTCCTCCTACTCTATATGATTAAACAAATCAGATCTATCTATGAGGATTGAAACAACAATAGACAAGAAAATATAGAACACATGAACTTGAAGGGAATAGACCAAGTTAATATTAATTGGAAATCCAAACAAGGCACTTACAAAGAATTCTTGAAGATGAAACAATCTTCTCCAAGCTCTCCTCATCCATCCCTTGCATGAATCTTGAAATCAAAATGTTGATTCTTCTCCCAAGATCAAAGGTTTGATATCTAAATTCTTCCCCCTTCATCTTGGAAATACATTCAATATATAGGCTTGAGAGGTACAAACACCATGATACAATGAAGGATATGGCTCCTTAAGTTGGGATTAGATCCTAACATAGAGCCATAGTATAGGATTCTAGCACAACCAACCTCATCCCAAGAGAGTTGGCCCTTAGGAAAAGGTGGAGAATCCCATAATTTCCTATAACAACATTGGCGCTCCCTTAGAGTTGAAGACAGGGTGCCACGGTGCTTCATAAGCATGGACAGAGGAGTGTTGGTGCCCCCTCTGCATGAGTAGGGGAGCGCAACCCTTCTAAAATTCCCAAAAATGGTCAATTTTTCCAAGAAAAAGGTATGGTTCTAGACCCCAAATGATTGGCTTCTTCTTCCAAACTGACTTAGGGATTGTGACAATGTATTTCATGGTGTCAAGGGGTTGTGACACTTAGCAAAGTGAATGTGACACTTGGTAAGGTGCATACAACACTGGCGATAGTGCATGCGACATGTTGGCTACTTCTTATCTACGTGGGGTTTATTAGACCTAGGGTTTGGATTAATCATGACCAAAAAAACCCTCAAGACATCGGCCCTTTTGGCATCATTTGCTTGCATAGATGAAGTCTCACCCGAGGTATCTATTGGGGCTACAAGAAATAGGTTTCTGCAGCAGTAAAGGAAAGGGAGGTTGATGCCTGAATCATTCTTCCTAATATTAACTTATGTATGTTCATTATTATTATCTAAACTATCATAGCCATACATGAAAATTCCAGCATAACCAATTCACAGACTAAATTCATTATGTGAAGAATATCATCATTCATGGATGCATAAAGAAAAGTAAGAACATAAGACACAATATCCTTTCTAAACTCCTTCTTTATTCATCTTTTGTCTGACTATTACATTCATTATTCTTCCATAACCTTAATTCTCTTTTATACACACACTCTCACACTTACATACGTAGATCTCTATATCTATATCTATTTGTGTCTATATCTATATCTATATCCCAATCCCATTATATATTTATACCCCAAAATATAGGGTTTCAAGTTCTATTCTTATGTCTCCTAAAATAACTTGTTATAATGCATGGCATAGCCAACTTCGGTTAACTGGCTATTTTCCTTCTTCTACTTCTTGTTCTTTATACAACTTTTTTATTGTCCTTTTATTCCTGGAAAGTCACAATATCATCATTTGTGCTTCCTTTTCTCACTCGATTGCTTTAACCTTTTGGATTTGTGCTATCTCCATCCTTCGCGTCCTTTTGTACCCTTTCTATCTTCTGCGTGAATCCCTTTTTCTACACGAGTCCTTCCTTCTCCATGATTCCTTCCTTCTGTGCACTTTTTTCAAACTTAGATTCTTACCAAAATTATATCCAAAATTTCATGTCCAATAGGCCCCCAACACCCACCTATGGCTCATCGCGAACCACTCAGTCATGTTTCATGTTTTTCCATGTTGTAATGAACTATTGCGCGATAGCCTTAGCCACTTCAAACTTTGGGACGATGGTGGATTCTTTGAGGGTGACCTCCTCGGTGGCTTTCTCAGTCAAATCGTGCAGTTTCTTCTCTGTAGTAGCCACAACATGCTTGACCTTCTCTTGGATAGTGGCCAAATATCCAATAATCTTGACTTCTTCATTTTGCCTAGGTCCAAGTCTTTGTTGCAGGACCTTCTACTGGTCCCTTAGTCGCTCTTGGCACTGCGCAAAAATTTCCACCATGCATTCAACCGATGGCAATGTTGTTTCCTTTTTAATTTCCTCATTGGCATGTGCTTGCTCTACTCACAGTTTGGCTTCTTTGTCCTACATTTATGGGTCTTCCACTTTGGCGCTTTCCTTGCAAAGGTGTGCGCAATCATATTCAAATTTCTTAATCTTGGAAACTGTTATTGTTGTCATCTGCAGTCTACCCTCATGCACCTCAGGTGGCATGCCTAGTGTGGTCAGTTGTTGGAGATCCTGGACCTACTCTCGGAATCTTTTCATAACATCCCCAATTTTTAATAATTGTTCCTCCATGATAGCCTCAATGACCAAGGGGACTTTCGGAACTTGCTTGTATAAATTTTAGATGACGGCCTAGGTCCACTGTACCATAGCATGTGTGTCATCCTTATCCTTTTGGGATTTCATTTCCCTTTCTTCTACACTCTCTTAGGTCTTCATAATTTCTTCCATTGTGTATTCCAGTTCTTTCTTTTACCGTAGGGCTATAACATACTACGTTTGTATGTCGGTGCTTTCATCCCTTAATTTGACTAGGTCTTTGTGTGCAGTGTCTCTTCGATGGCATATATCCTGCACCAACTGTGCTTAGAGTTCCTCTATCCTCTGAATGGGTAAGGTGGAGACCACAATATTAAGTTGGCCTAAGGCCGCAAGTTGTTCTTACACTTCCCCCACTAAAAAATCCAGTGAGGTTGCCTCAATATGTATAGTGTGATACTCCCACGAGGGTTGGATTAGAGATTTATGTGAACCGACATTAACTGTCCTGTGTGTTATGGATTGGTTGTCCCCTATCTTAAGTTATTTCACCACGCATGTTGCTTCCAACAGTTGTTGCAGGATTCCCAACTGATCTTGGACCTTCTTCTGGTGATCTTTGTTCTTTGTCGCAGCTTCCCCCCACATATCTTCAATGGAATAATGGATCAAGTCCCCAATGTGCTCCATATCATCATCAGTCAAAATGTAAAAGGGAGTTTGTCGTTGTTATTTTGATTTCTTTTGTGCTCCCCCTATTTTCTCTAGTGTCCGTTTGGGCTCTTGATATTTACTTTTGAGGCCAACTTCAGGACCTTTTATTTTATCCAGGTGTTTTTCCACATCATTTGTGCGGCTTTGATCCTCTTCCTCCTCACTTTGTTCTTTGTCTTCGTCCTCCTAGGAGGATTGTGGCTTGCCAGTTGGGTTCTTCCAGTCATCCTCCCAGTCAGTGATGATGATGTGCACCTCTTCCATTGTTAGCCGATAATTGGTCGGCAATTATTGTCGCGTAGGATCCTTTTTAGCTTGCACATAGAGGTGATAATGGATTCCTCGGGAATCTGTACTGTAGTCTCTACCACTTTTGTGATTAACTGTAAATATGAGAAAAAAAATGTTGGTATCCTTCTGCCATCTCTTTACAGTGGAATTCCATAAGTTGGTGTATATATCAGCATAGGGACTGCGACCTGAAACTCACATGCACTAGTAGAATGTGGGCTCCTGCCATCCGACCAATGCAATAAGAATAAGGAGCCACATGTAATGAAATTATGTACCTTTTTCCTGGGCTTCTATGCAGTCCTGAAAGAATTGATTTACGAGGAAATTTTCCCAGTTCATCTGCATGCCTTCCTTTCATCTCTCTACCATGAAAATGATGGTCATTGGGACCTCGTCCTTTCAACATTTACGCAATAACTTGCAGGCCAAAACCTACTTCGTGAACTTGACCTCTAGGTCATTGATGCTCTTTACATCCAACCCATGTTTTCCTTGGAATGTATCATATCTATCTTTGATGGTCCCATAAAGGGCTCGCTCTTCCATTTTGGTAAACAGTAAGGCCAGATATTCGTCTGCCTTGCTCAACCCTGTAACGTGTGCAATCAGTGTTGTATCAATTGAAGCTATGGGATCTAGCCAAAGTGGTCCCCCATGGACGCAACTGAGAAACACCTTGACACATGCATTGATTTCGGTACTCTGTCTGAAATGTGGAATTTCGAACAACTTAAGTATCCTATCTTTCTATAGACCTGATGCTCATTCATGTGCTTCGACTTGAGTTTTTCCTGTAGTGGGGTATGCCTTTGTGTATAAATATTGATCCTTGGCCAACTTAGGGAACTTCTGCATGTCCGTGATGTCATGATCCATAAACTTTAGGTCTCCCACCTTGTCAAGCATTTCCTCATCTTTCCTAACACCCTTTGGGATTGGTGCTATGGGTAATGGATATTTGGCATTCGACGATACTATGATTAAGTACACGTCATCCATCCTCGGAGGAAAATAATCTATGTAAAAAAATTATGGAGGTACCGGGGCTGAAGGTATGGGCACTTCTTCTACCTCAACCTCCACTAGTTGCTTCGACTATTTTCTTACTGCACTAAAGGGTGCTTCAACTCGCAGTGGTGCCATTTCTGATATCTGTTGAGCTTGTGAATGAACTTTATATCTCTATGTGAATCGCTATAACTTTCCCTGGGCTACTCTGCTCTATTCTCTTAGGATTGCATGCAAAATATAACTTAGAAATTCCCTCCCACTTAGTTTATGGTGTTTTCATGCCAAGTAGACCCGTCTTATCTAACCTTAATTGCCTTGTCCAATCTAGCATTGAAGTGGTTAAATATTTAATTAAATACTCTTTAAGTGCCAAATCAGCCTTATGATCCTCCTTATATATTGTTGATCACTCCAGGATTTTCAATGGATTTTTGCATTTAATGCAGCTATAGTGCTTTAATGACCTGTCATTTTGGTCATCCAACTATATTTAATGTGATTGACTATCTTTAACGATATTTATGTGCCGCCCTATGTAGTAATGTGTTTTCTCGTCGTAGGTGGGCCTATCCCTGTCTTCTTATGGAACTTTGATGTAGTGTTTACTTCGTGTAAGATGATCAGTCCAAAAGCACAAGTTCTGATATCATGGGATTTGACTTACTCTCTTCCTTTCTCCTATCACTAACTTTTTATGGTTTTCCCTTTTTTAACTTTTTATGTGGTTTTTCTTGTTTTGCTTGCGACTATGGTACATCTACCATAATACAAGTGTTTCCACACTACACAGGTCACTATGTAGGCAATGGACTGTCTCTGTAGAGATTCAATCGACTTCCATTTACCATTTCATCCAAGAATTTTCCATCCAAGTTTCCCAACCACACAACACTTGTCTATGTTATTTTTTGGATCACATACGGCCCTAACCAGTGCATGTGAAACTTCCCTGGGTGTTGTAGATACTTATTTTCGAAGAGCAGTACCAAGTATTCGACTTGGAATTTTTTGGTCTTAATATGTCGATCATGTTAGGCCTTCTCTCTGGATTTCTACACATGTTCATGGAATCCGGCCAAAAACTTGTCCTCCTCCAGTTGGACTAACTACACCAATCTCTCCTCTATTTCACCTGCATCTGAAATCTCAGTGATCGCTGCAAAGCACAAACTATATACAATGAACTCCATTGGCATTACTGCTTCTTATGCATAGACCAACCTGAACAGTGTCTCCTCTGTCATCTTCTTACTTGTAGTTATGTATTTGTAAGTCTCAATCACCTCTTCCAACATTGCAAGGATGCATAAGTCCCAATCAACTCTTCCAACATTGCAGATCTTGGTCAACACATTCTCCAAAATTTTATTGAAAGCTTCTATTGTGCCATTGGTATGAGGGTTATATGGTGTACTTTTCTGATGATGAATATGAAATTCCCCAGTTAATGCAGCAATGGTTTGGTTAATAAATTATGTACCTTGGCCACTAAGTAGTACGCACAGACATCCAAACCTAGTGACTACATTCTCAAATAGAAACTGTGTGACATTCTCTGTAGTGCAATCAGTAACAAGTGTGACTTCTTCCCACATGGTTAAATACTCGGTTGCAATGATGATGTACCTTGCTCCTGATTTCCTTTCTTGTGGGTTGATGGGACCCACAAAATCAATAGCCCACTTATAGAATTCTTGCAACATAACTTGTGCATTTAAGGGAATTTCATCGCCTAAAGATGTTTTACCCACTCTTTGGCATACGTCACAAGACTAAAAATACTCCTTCACATCTTTGAATAGTGTAGGCCACCAAATCCCTGAGCATAAAATCTTCTACGTTGTTTCTTTTCTTGTGTAATGTCCTCCAACAATCCCATTGTGTGCTTCCTCCAATATGTTTGTTCTTTCCTGTTCTAGTACGCAACACCTCAGGATTCCATCTACCCATAACTTATACAATTTCCCTGTAATTAGTTGATAATTTGTTTCCTTGACTACCAATTGTTTCTTCTGCACCACCGTCATGTCGAAGAGAGCCACACCTATATGTAGAAACTCGACAATGTCCATGAAATAATCATCCACCGTCCTGACTATGAATAACTGTGCATCTGGGAAATTATCATCCAAATCATCTACATCCTCTTCTGTCAAGATCCGTGAGAGATGATTTGGTCCTGCATTCAATTTCTTGGGTTTTACGATGACCTCAAAATCATATTCCTAAAATAATAACAGCCATTTGCATATTCTTCCTCCTAAGATAGGCTTATTGACTAAGTATTTTAATGCAGAATGGTTTATGTACATATTGAAGTGAGACCCAAGTAGGTAGTGTCTAAAATTATGGAGCACATGGACCATGTCCAGGCCTTCCCATTCAGTAGTGGTGTAATTTTTTTTAGATATAGATAGTTTTATAATCGCAAATGCAATTGGATGATCGATTGCACCTTCGTTTGGTTGTGACAGTATTGTGCCTAGTGCAATGGATGATTCATAGACATGGACATGGAACTCTTTGCCCCAATATGGAAAGACTAAAATGGGTGCAATGACCAGTATTTGCTTTAGTGTGTCCATCCCCTTTTGGAAATCCTCATTCCATTTGAACTTGACTTGTTTCTTCAACAACTTTTCCATGGGTGTTGTTATCTTCACATAACCTTTAATAAAATTCGTGTAATACCTTGTATGGCCCAACATAGCTCGTAGTTTTTTTACTGAGGTTGGCGGTGCTAATTCCAGAATAATGACAATCTTGGTTGGGTCAACCAATAAGCCTTGCTTACATACGATATGTCTTAGTAGAATTTTGAATGGTGTCGAAAATATGCATATCTTTAAGTTCAGTGAAATATGACACTATATGCATCGATCTAACATGAGCCAAAGAAATTCGATATGATATTGTAGTAGACTAAATACCATCCAATCGTCTAATTACACTTCCAAAAATTTATGGATGAACTCTTTGAATGCGGCCACAACCACTCTAGAAAACATTTCATGGGGCATTCTTTAATCCAGATGGCATCACTGTGTATTGATAATTGCCCCATTATGTCGCAAATCTGGTTTTATGTCTGTCCTCCTGCACAATTTTTATTTGATGGTGCCCAGAAAATCCATTTGTGAATGAATACGCTTCTTGACCCTCTACGTTCTCTAGTACTTCATCAATGAACAATGTTGAGAATGGGTCATGTAAGCATGCATTATTCAGCTTCCTCAAGTCGATGCATATCCTAATCCTTCTAGTTTTATTTTCATGTACCACCATAGGGCTAATCCATTCGAATTCTTCGACTAGTTCAATAATTCCTGAATCGAGCATTCTATCTAGTTCAACCTTAACCTTCTCCTTATACCTTGGGTTCAACCTATATGGTCTCTGTTAGATTGGCTTAGCTCGAGGTTTTAGTGGAATCTTCACCTCCCCTAAGTCTCTTGCTATCTCTTTCATCTATGAGAATGTAGCTGGAAATAATTCTTGATATTCCCGTAATAAGTTTGTCGCTTTTTCAATTGTCTCATCGTTCCAATAGTCTCCTATGTGTTCAAACTTAGGATTCTTTGTTGTCCCAATGTTGACTTTCTTTGCCTTTATAGGTTGTGTGTATGTGACATATACCAACTCTGGCCCTTCTACTGCATGTGTGCCTTCTATCTCTGGTACCTATACATTCATGGGATCCTCTTCGTCATATTCCTCCTCCGTGACATTATAGCATTCCAATAGCTTCCGGACCATTATTTTGGTTGTGTCCGTCGTGTCTAAAGGTTCTTTTTCCACTGATTCTAACTTCAATAAGATCTTTGTTCGAATGGCCTATAGTGTTGCATGTACGAAGGGAGATTCATGTTCAAATGTGAACATGACTTTGAATCTTTGGACCAATCCTTCCCATGTTGTTGTCTCTATGTGCGTCTCCAATTATAAATACGAGTTCCCTGGGATTGTATCCAATGTGTGTATGAATTTATGAAACCATTATGTTTCTGATACTGATCACCATAAATCCCTACACTTTTCCATGTGATCTGTCGGATCACTTTCTCATGTGTATTTTTGTGCACTTACTTTTGCTTTAGGTCCAAAGCGTAGATGCATGATTTTATTACATTGTGCCCAATCCTTAATACTCTTTCTATGTGTGGCCCACCATCTATATGGAGTTGCTTTTAGGACTACATCTAGTGCTAACAACCTCTGTTGTTCAAATACCCGTAATTCAAATGATTTTATAAACATATTAATCTCAGTTAGTCCATTGTACTTGGGTGGGTCAGATAGTTCTGTGTGAATGCAGCACAATTATCGGTTTATATGGGAACATATTCTAGTTGATACTTCATGCATCCTCTACTACCAATTCTCTAGACCAGCTTCTTAATCTTATGAGCATGAACTAAAACTTCTCCAACTGAGCACCCCATCCGTTGTTGGTTCAACATATTCCTCCATCCATGCAATCAGATTATATAAAGTGTCCATCTTTCTCTCTCTTACTGACTCTGTATATCGCTTCCCTTCTGATGGGTCCAAGGGTGCAATAACCTTTAGATCTCCCACCTCAAACATCATCTCCCTTCTTTTCAAGTTAATAATTGTTTGGTTATCAGCCACCCGTTCTAGTCCCATTAAAGTTGGATATGGTTGATAATCGTCTACGATCTCAATAACTTCAAAATATTCTATGTTGCGTACCCCATCGATGTTTATAGGTACCTTCATCAGTCGCCCGATCAGGACTATCTTATGCTGATTCACGAGCCTTAACTGGACAGGGACCATACCAATTCAAGTTCTCCCATCATATCCCATGTCTTCTTAGGTAGTACATTCACATCCAATCCTAAGTCAAGATTAACATTATCCACGGCGTATTCCCCAGTATGCGCATTGAACTTGAATTCCTCATTAGTTCTCTTCATGCGCAGTACCTGGTTTACCATTCGTTATGTGCCATGAATGTCTCGTCCTTTTCTGCAATGATCAATCATGTTGTATAGTATACTAAGTACAGTTCGATGCTTCATCAGTTCTACACAACTCTTTAAGAAGTCAGTTAGTGTACTTACTTGTGCACATGACTTTATAGGTACCACTAGGTCTTCTAGATGAGGTAGCAATGATGTGGACGCTTCCCCATGTGGTTCAAGTATTTCCTTTCATGCACTCTAATCTGTATCTTTTTCCTAGTGAGGTTTGAATTCTAGCATAAGCCCCACTAACTTCCTTACACACTGCTCCATTTGATTTCCTTGAGTTGTTATATCATCACCTCTGTGAGCTCCTCCACGTGTAACAATTACGATTTTTGGTCCTTCCCTGCATGTTTCAACTGATATCAGTTGCACATTCTGATTCTGATGCAGAGTCGGATTTGAGTTGCCTCTAGCCTATCATTTTGCAACTAGTTGGGGACATTCCTTCATTGCGTGATCCAGTCCTCTGCAATATGTGCACGTGGTACATGGGTTATGTAAATATTGGGCCAAGTGTCCTGGTTGATTACAGTTATAACAGATAATCGGTCCTCATCCTCCTCAACCAAAATTCACTCTACCTCGGCCTCTACCAAAATTTGATATGTTCCCCTGATTGAAACCTCGCTGAGTGTTATACTGCATGTTGAGGAAAAGGTATGGAAAACCCTACTCAAGCATTTTCAGATCTTGTCAGGCTAGGACAAGATAGTTGGGAATGTTACCCGAGGTTTATAGCCTAAAAAACAATCACTTAATCCACAAGTATTAATTACACAAGATGATCTAGATTATGTTCAAAATGAAATGAAAGCAGGGAAATTACAATGAAATACTCATGAAAATTTCCAGAAACAAAGAGATACAACAATATTGGATTTCTATTAATGAAAGAATTGTAAAGAGACTATAAAAATACAGAGTGTAAGACTCGCTAGAATGGTGGCAACTTTATCTCTTAGAAGAAATGTGACGACTATTCTCATTCGCAAGCAAAGGATGAAAATGAAGCTCTAAAGGCCTTTTTATGTTAAACAGGAATGCCAAAATTCTAGACATCCAAAAACCTAACCCTAGGAGATGAAATGTCAAAATTCATGTGGGCCCCATTTGGGTAAGTTAGTACATTAACTTCCTGGGGTCGTAACTTTCGCATACGATCTTCGTTTTAGGCGTGTGATAGCCCGTTGGAAAGGTATTTTAGAGAAATATGCATTATGCCATCAAAATCTAACTCCTTCTACAATTTGACTCTGGCACGCAAAAATAACATTGTTTAGGGCCCCAAAAATGCCCTAGAAGTACAACAAGATGTGTTGACATGGATACATACAAAATAAGCCAGTTGGATTGGGTGGGAGGCCACCAGTATCCACCTGGAAGATGTGTAGGGCTTCAGACAACCCCAGAAGTGTAGAACCCACAATTACAAATAAGTACAAAAGAACGTGTTGAACTAACAATTGACCAAAGGAGTCATTTGGAACAGGTGGGTGGCCACCAATATCCACCTGGATAAATCCTCCCCCCTTAGGAAGCAATGGTCTCCATTCCGTTGAGTGCCCAGGGAAGAGGGGAAAGAATTTTTTGAATATGAATCTTGGTGAGATGCGTGCTTTGTTGGAGAAGTTGTGTTGATTGGCCTGTGGAAGACTATTAGAAGCTTGTTACTGGCAGGGTTGAATATGCTCCACCAATCTGTTGTCTCTAGGTTTGATGGGGCATTGTGTAGGCATCATTGAAGGTGAAGAAAAAATATGTTTTTGTTGGATAGAAGGTGTTTGTTGACGACTAAAATTGTCAACGAAGTTTTTCCTGCAAAGTGTTGTTGAAACCTATTATTATAAAAAAACTAAATAATACTAGTAGGTGGGACCCCCTTGAACTATTGAAGATCAGATATGTTCATTTTTTATGTTGTGATGATGTGAGACATGGCTTACATGGTTGATGAGATATTGTTGTTATTGGTTATGATTTGAGCTTATGAAGTGTTGATTCTTGATGTTACTACAACCTATGATATTCATTAATATCATTGTTATATATTCTTATCACACCTACACAATAAACATGTTAGTGAAATTACATGAAGGACAGTTTTGAGAAAGGAAAAAATACTATAACAAATGCAAAGAGAAGGGATCTAACTCTTCAATTTTATATACTACATGCGAACAATTGGAATGAAATGAGAAACAATTGCAAAGGGGAAGAATTTAAAGCTATCCTATTCACTATACTACATGCATGAAAGGCTTAACAATTATTGTTAAATCCTAGCTAACAAGTAAATGGTTATGCAATTGTTATTGAATTATATGTTTAATACGCATATGGTATGAAATGTTGGTGGCGCATTTGGCAAGGTGATAGTGCTAACAGTTATGCAATGATTAATTGCCTTATGTGGTCGATATACATATGGTATATTTGGATAGATTGAATGTTGGTGGATCATTTAACAAGGTAATGGGAGTTAATGGTTATGAAATTTTGTTTGAGTTATATAATAAGGAATTGGATATATGATGTGGAGAGCGCATTTGGCAAGTAATATGTGCAGATTCCAATGCAGAGTTAAATTAATGGTGTTAATTAAGAGCTGGTTGGCATGTACTGAAGAGTAAATGAATTGTGGGTGGAGGCGACGTGCATTTACTGCACGTCACCTTTACCCCTCTCGTTAGCCGCCACCATACTTGGGCTATTGTTCAATCTTGCTTCTGTGGTTATGCTCTGAATTCTTAGCAGAGAGGAACCGCTCGGCCAGCTTGCGTTTTAAGGAATTCGATTATAGTTATGTCCTTTTTTTTGGCCATTCATGACTCTGCTCTGGTTATGAAATGATTACTAGCTCAGGTGTATTGGTTTGTGTTTTCCTAAGTATTGCAACTGGTAAATTTTTTTTCTTGAAATGAAAGGTTCTTCCTGCCATGATATTGAATTTGTAGAAGTTATTGGTCATCCTTGGTGGTAACTCTTTGTTATCCTTGCTGGTTTAGTTGGAAGGTTTTTGTTTGGTCTTGGGTGGATACCTATATTTGTGTGTTTGTCACTAAATCAAGTCTTTGTATTTTATGGGTTTAATGGTTGAAGGCATTCTGCATCACTGTGTTTTTGTTTGTTGGGGCATTGGTTGATTGCACCACTAGGGGTCACGAAATGAGGTTCATGTTCTTCCCCAACCCTTTCTTCATCTTTGTGTTGTGATTGTTCACTCGAAGAACACGAGGGTTATACCCTGTGTGCATTTCTAGGCCATATTAAAGATTCACCTTTTGTTGTGGCCCCCTGTCATGGATTTGTTACCTGTCCATGAATGATTATCTCTGTGTATACGTTGTTGGCCTCGGGTTTTCACCATTATAAGAGTGTCTTTTCTCTCCCTAGGTTGGCTACGGAACAAACCTTAGCCCTCATGTATGAAGGTTGATAAAGAAGACTAGCCTGGCCTCTTGGGTTTACTACTTGGTTATTGTTGGATGGTTGTATAATTTTCGACTAGTTCAAATACAGGCTCACTCAGTTGGTCGTGTGACAGTCTTTTGGTTGGTATATAGTCACTGCCTCTATTATGACAGTGGTAAACCCTACATTGTCAATTGCACTTTCAAAGTACACACAATTGCTCTCTTTATAACTCAGTATTGTTTAAAGGAGAAGGCATCTACCCCAATTTGAATTGATGCATGGGTATGCGTAATTGCCACAGCTTATTAGGTTGATTGATTTTTTAAGACATTGGTGAATTGTTTGGTTGATACATAGTCACTGGTATTTGCATTAATGATTATTTGGATGATTAGCTGGCATTGGTTACAACTCACCCGTGTCGCATTGTGTGGATGGTGTTTTGCAAAATGAAATAATAGTCATGGTAACTTTGGTTTTCTTTGGGGCCGAATGATTATTAAACCAGATGGTTGTAGAAAACATATCCACTACATCCTTATGTTTGTTTAATTGTATAAGCCTGAGTTTGCACAACATTTACGGTGTAACTAAATCGAAGCAATATTGTATTAATTCGATGGCTCAGCCCGATGGGTTGAGTTATTGTTCTGAATCTGTGTTTGTTGTGTTAAGTGGAAATGTTGCATCGTGGGGTTTTGTTAGTTGTGCACTGTGTATAACATAAATGTCTTGAGTTCTCACAGTCAGAGATACTCACGAAGTTTTTGAGCATGTTTTGTTTCATCTTGATCATTTTTTGAGACAATATTCTTGTTGATACCTCGTCGTGTTGGATGGATGGCCCAACTTTTAAGTTACATTGAATTGTTTTTTTTTACAGTGGCAGAACTACATTGCCTGGGCGAATTACCCTGTGCATAGCTTGTGTCTAAATGGTGGTTGTTGGTTGTATGATTAATTGTCAATTCGAGCATGGAAATTTGGTCTTGATTATTTTGGTTTCTGCATATATGTGTTTAACGAATATCATTGCATTTAAATGATAGGACCGATTGTTGTGATGGTGACTTCATTGTTAATTTGAAAACATGACTTTTGAAGTATTATTGTGGATTGAAGTAATGTATGGGTAGTGGTTGATTTTGATGGTTTATAGATTGGAAATGGGTATTGTTCAAAAATTGTTATAAAATGCAATGTGAATGAAGGGAACATAACCTCTTACAAATTGTGCGGAATACATACTGTCTTGCAATAGCACTGTGTTGGATATTTGATTATGAACAGTGAACTAGTTAAATTGCATAGGAATTATTGATGGTTGATGCATCTCTTTTCGCAACATGTTTTATGGATCACTTAATTAATTTCATGAACAGTAATCATCTTTCTTCCCTTCCATGTTTTCATTTTCTGCTAATTACAAATCCCAACACCTTCCCATTTCATTTTTTCACTCCCTGTCCTGAGATTGATTACAGTCAAGAGAATTTCGGTGTTAAGGCAGTTGGAAGTGGAAGTGTCTTGTGTGGATTGCAATGATGTTTTATCGGTTTGTTTTTCAGTTGATTGTTGTTGTCATTTAGCAATGACCATGTATTTTCCCCCTCACTGTATCATATTTTTTCTCAATACAACCCCCTCACATATCCCAGAACCTTTTTTCACCCCTTGCTCATTGATTAAAAATAAAACAATTTGTATGGATTGGATTGCATGAGTCTGATACATTGCTTAGCCAAATCTATTTCATATTTTTAAGAGTTGTCATGTATGGTTATTTTAAATACTATTTGCTAATCGATCACGCATGAAGGATGATTTTTTTCAGTCGAGGTACCCATGGTCAAGGAAACAGAAGTAGAGGTAATTGGAACCAAGGCCCAAGAAGGCCTAGGTTCTCCATACATTTTGACGTTGATTCACAATATCTTAGCCAATTGTTTCATGTCGGATAATTCAATTGGATTGGGCAGGGAATAGTCCAACCTAGGCTTGAAAGGCCTCCTTTCCAAGCCCCACAAGCACCCCGTATCCATGTACCTCCTCATGTCTCATTACAACCCGAGGTCCCTAAACATGATGGATGGAAAGAGATTGTCCACCCGACAGTCTCCCAACATCGTGGCTGGCCCAACTTGTCTTTGCCTGCTCCTCTGCTGATTAACCCCATTTCCCAACCTACCCCTGATCACTCGCCAGTGCAATCCTCCCATGCTAGCAAGAGATTGAAAACTAAGGCCCACCATGCCCTTGATGAAGGAAAATCCATTGCTGCCCTCTCATCACCCTCCAATGGCTCTGACAAATCTGTGTCTTCCCAAATGCATTTAAGGGACGATTGTTCCCATGTGATCAGCGAGATTAGGCCTAAAGGCTCTGCACTGCTAAAGGAAAATTTAGGAAAATCAAGAGGTGACAGCAACAATCAAGGAAGGGTTTCATCACAGATTGGGAAATATGGATTTTGAGTTTTTATTATATCTATTGTTTTATGACAGTTGACTTCAGGGATCTTTGGACAGCATGTTTATTTTGGATATATGAGTATTATTTTTGAAATAATTTCAAATTTCATGAGTTTAAATTACCAAAAGTGAATATGTTGATGTGAGACACAAGGAGGTGTGTTTTTCTAAACTAATGGTTATGTTATGATTGTTATGAACTAAAGGGAGTCACAAGGGGTCCCACCTACTAGTTATTATTTATTTATGACCCTTATTATAATTATTACTCTTCCCCCTAAATAAAAATTAGTTGAGTCTTTTAATTAACTTAACTAATGAATTGGTTCAACTTCTTCAACCAATTCTAGTTTTTTTAAAGCAAAAGGAAAGGGAGGAACAAGTGGAGGATAGAAGCAGAAGCATGATAAGGTTTTCTCTTTAAGCTTATGTTGAGATAGTTCAGTTTTCACTCATTCATATATTCATCACAACCTAATTCTGTTTTTTGATAGTAGGGTATTATTGTAGACAAAAATATTCAGGGTTGAACCAAATCATTCAGACACTTGTTTTTCATAGGTGTTGATCTATCTTTGATAGTCTGTGTAGACTTGTTTGTTTGTGAATTAGTTTTCATGACTGATAAAGGCTATTGTGCAGAGTCGAGTGGGCAGAAATATGTGGCAAGTTGATCGATCTTTTAGAGTTCAGTTTTGGTTTTCTGTCAGAGGTCCTTTTGTATGTTTCATCGTGGATGTCTAAGTTTGACTTTGCTCCAATATTTTTGTATGAGATTTTGTAAAGAAAATGACTCTTTGGTGAATTGGAATGAAATAAAGGATTGTTTTATATCTCATATGTCTTGATTATCATCTTGGTGTCTTTACTTATGTTCTTACATTTATTTCAGCAACTGTTATATTCATAAATTTACATAAAAAGTTAATTTCCAGCAAGCTTTTGTTTATAAAAGACTAGCCTAAGCACTAGTAATTAATACTTGTGAGTTAGGATGTTATTTTTGTTGGCTATAAACATAGGGTGATATTCCCGTCTACTTTGCTTTATCCAAGTAAAGTTTGAAAATGCCTGAGTAAGATCATTTCATATCTTTTCCTCAACATTTATTTTGGCGACCATACTGCGGAGATCCTTGATATCTCTCCGGTTAATTTTTATATTTGATTTTTCATCGATACATTTTTTTTTCTGAAAGTGATTCTTTGAGTGTTTTATTATTAATGATTGTTCCTATTAGAAGACAGCCCAATACCCGTGCCGAACTTAACCATTCTTAGACAGCAATTGAACGAGATATTAGTGCTCAAGAACAATTGGAGGCTAGACGTAGACAACCTAGAAATCAGCAGTAAACCTTTGTTTCTTCGAGCTTTGGCCTTTCTTTCATGTCCTTAGACTCTCGTGCTTCTAGAATAAGAAGAGGCTTGTCACCCGAAATCAATCCTATTGTTGAAATAGGAAGAAGAAACGTTGTGTTATCTGCCCAACAAAGTGCTCTAAGGAGAACTTTATCTTATTCATACAACTCGTATTTCTTTCCCTTATCTATCATCCACAAGATGGCATCTAGCAGTGGATCTGGTGGCATTGGGAGTGCTCCATATTCCCAATATTCATCGTCATTGGTGATTGGTAGCTTGTACAGCCACCATACCCCTATCCAATCTACTACAAACCCCACCAAAGTCATTAAAAAGTATGGGATTTTTCAGTTCGAAGAGATGCCACAACCACATTGTGGCATGTGTCCTCTCATCTTAACCTAGCACTTGCTACTCACCCACTTCCGAAGGTTAAAGATAATTTGCCTAAGTTTTCATGAAATAACATTGTCAGTACAAATGAACACCTAGTGGCATTTTCAAATTATTTTCATAACATAGGGGCCAATGTTACCCATGATTTTGGTCATCATGATGATGTATTGATGATGGTGTACTGAGGCTCTTCATTGGAACTTTCTCCTGAGAAAAGTTACCTTCATCTCTTTCCAGAAATCACATTTTTGAGGAATGTTGGCAGGCTGCTAGCATATTTGCCTGCGAGAATGCATGATTATCGTAGGCTGCCTTAAGCCAGGGTGCGAGAAGTTCGCACTGTGTTGAACTACTAGGGTGCGAACTCTTTCTAAAGAAGGGAAAAAGATGAATTCTCGAAGCTTCTAGAAGGGAATCTTCTAGAAGGATGAGATGGCATTCGAATGGTTATCCTAGTACTGGATTCCCTGATATTTTGGGATCATTCCTATCCAAGTAACTAATTCATTCTCTCCTATATATTGAGTGAATTCTCATGGAAAAAGTTAGAAGCAAGAAAGAAGCAAACAAGGTTAAGAAAGATTCATTGGAGAATTGGTGAAAGATTGTGTGAAGGACTGATGCTACAGCAGCTAAGAACTCCAGCAATTTTATCAAGAGTGGTTGATCTTCTTCATGCAAGTGAGCAAGTGTGTGTGTCGGAGTCAAGGGCCATCGAAAGGAAGTTTGCGACATCAAGGCTTAGGTTGTAATATTTACTTTTCATCAATATGATACAGTAATATGTCCCTTTCCCATAAAGCTAATTCCACTTTATTGTATAATTCCTTGATCATATACATAGATTCATTGTTGAATAGATTGTGCTTTCTTCACTTCGGTTGGTTTGTATTGTTTTGGTCTTGACTGTACGAGAGCACTGAAGTGAAGTGGGAGCAACAAAGACCAAATGAAGCGATAATAAGGTATGTTCTTTGTTCTTGCCTCCTATTTAATTCAATGGTTAGAATCTAGGGAAAGAGTTATGTTCTGTTTTGCTTTGTTCTAGATCCAGGTGGATCTAGGGAGATTGGTTTGTGTCCGCACTTACGGATTTATCCAATAACAAAATTGGCGACTCCACGGGGATCAATCCCATTTTCTTTGTGGATTTTGATATTTTTTTGTGGCCATTTGCTCTGGTTTCACTTTTCTCCTCTCCTATCAGTCTCTGAGTCTTCAAGATATCCTGATAGACCTTCTGGGTCCAGAATCCTTTTTGAATTTTGCTTCATTTTTTTAATTTTTTATTATGTTCAGGAATTCTTGCACTGCACTTCATTGCAGCTTACGAGAATAGGTAGAGTTCTCACTCTGCCCATAGGTTTCAGTGCAAGGTACTCGCACCCTGCTCAAGGGTCACCTGTGAGAATCAGTGATTCTCGCACTGTGTTATATTGCCTGCCTGCGAACATCATTTTTCAAAAATTTGGATTTGAGTTTTGGTATTTCTCACTGCCCAGATTATTTTGATTGCCTCTTATGAGTTTCTTGGACCTCTGATTGATATATTTCTTGTCTTTGCTTGTGTGCATGAACAGTCTTAGGGTTTCAGGACTTTTCTTGTCTTTTTTGGCTTGAATTTCGTTTCTTGGCTTTTCTTGGCAAAACCATTCTCTCTGATTTTAGAATCTGAGTGAGTTTGATTAGTTAAGATCCAATGATTGGTTGAAAGTTAAGTTTGCTTGGTTTTAGCATTTGATTATGGTTTGAAAGATCATTTTCTTTTGCATTTGAAAAGACTTAATTGGTTTGCTCTTTATTTTTGCTTTCATTGAAAGAGTGGATTGGGTTATTTGTTTGTTCATTGATTTGATTTTCTGTGCTCTCATTGGCATAAGTGAGGGTCCTTTTTGGAAAGTGAACAAAAGTTTTTTCTTTCAAAAAAAAAAAAAACCTTGTTTTTGTTTTTAGAAAACATTGAAAAAATCAAATTTTTGAGATTGTTGAAGTATTTGAAAAAGACACAATAGAGTATTTTCATTTGATAAATGATTGATTGCATTGGCATTTGAAAGGAAATTTTTCATTGTAGTTCAAGGTTGATCTGGAAAATTTTCTCTCTCTCCCATACATAGGATTCATTGAACGAAAAGTGATACATTTCATTCTCATCCTTGCATTATTGGGTAAGAGTCATACAACATGAGTTTCACTTCCGTTACCTTTGAGTAAACAACAGCCTTTAATAACACTGCGTAATCATAAAATTTATCTAGTAACTCTTTTCTAGGGATTTTTTACACCAACATTTAGCTCGGCTAGCGCTTTGGAGTAGGAAGAGAGATACACTCTCCAAAAGCATAAAACACACAATAGCATCTTGTGTTAGGGAGTGTTAAAATTCCATTTGCAACATCTTGTCCTGGGAAGCCCTTCTCACACAAGGGTCAAGCGCGAGGTCGCATTGGTATTGGCAGAGTTACTCACCCTGCTTTGTTGATATCAGTGTAGAGATTGCACGTATTACAGGGATCACTCGAAGGTGTACCCACAATGATGAGTGGAAGCCTTTTGAGTTGATTTCGGGCTAGATACCCTACCCTTGCATGTGGATCGGACTGTCGACTGTTCCCCCAGGCTTTCTTGTTGTTGGTGGTGACCTTAGTGGCCTATCTCTCTAGGTTCTTACCCGCGGTGATTGTGGAGGGGAAAGTCTTCACGGTACCTGGAATTGACGTTGACAAAACTCACTCAGGCTCCTTGGAGGGTATACCCACGATTATGTGTGGGAGCTTGCACCAGGGTGTAAGTCTGTTAAGCAGGTCGTCAGCGTAACTTTTCCACCCTAGCCCCGCCCCTTCTCGTCTCATTGTTGCGACGTTGGATTTCATCACCAACTAGTGGCTTCGAAATTAGAAGGTCTTGTTTGCTTGGTGATTGCTTCCTAGATTTTGTTTACTAGAACGTGTTGTTGGTTTCTCTAAGTTGACCATAGGATTTTCTTCGTGAATTTTGTCACTCGTTTACAATAGCTCCCCCACGTCGTTCGCGTAGAATTCAGGGTTTATCTCCAGAGCATCTGGACGGTTCACAACCCTTGCCTACAACTACACCTGAGGGCTCTTCTGGACAAAGTGAAGTCCCAGTTGTTACTACACCGCAAGTGGAATCAACTGACTCTCTAGAACCTTTTCGCATTACCAATACTAGAGAGGACTTTCGAATTCGTCGTGGTTCTGAGAGACCTTTTATGCGCCTGAATTCTTCCGGAGAACTAGTTGTTACATCTTCTGGATCACCCGTTGGGCCTTTTCCCGGTGTAGAAGGCCACGATCCTTTTTGGTCTGCAGGTGATTTTCGAAGGACCCTTTTTGGTCCTGGTTCACCTGTGGTCTCCGAAATCAACCCTCCGGTGTTTTTTGAGACAGAGACTGTACCGTTGAATACAACTTATCACTTTACTGTCCCTACTAAGATGGCCCATCTCCCGAATACTACGAGTGTCCCAACCGGGTTCACTGCAGCTAGTCTTGCTCCTATAAACACACAATGAACATCCAATGTCACCCCAACTCTACCACCCGGATACCATGCGTTGAATGCTTTGTTGAATTCTTTTTCTCCAACACCTTCACAAACCCCGATCGGTTCTCCAAGTGGTCCTTCTTTTCCTGGGCACCCTATTCCCGGTTTTATTCTGACACTCCCTCAATTTCCTTTTGGCAATCCTAATCCTAGTGGCATTATCCCATCCGTTACCCCAAACTTGCAGGTTCCCATTGGAGGACAAGGTGGTACAACTCAACTTCCTCTTACCAGACATATTCCAATTACCACACAACCTTTGATTGGGACACAACTTCCGGTTGGAACACCACCTACGATAGGGGGACCAACCCCACCTTTTGGGCAAAATATACCTCCTACTTTGGCCCAGTATTGGAATCAGATGATAAAACATCTTCCTCAAACGACTGGGGGGCAACAACCTATCCCTACTATAGGCCAGCCATATCCAGGTATACCCAATCCTATTTGGGGTCAAGGTCAGAATGCTCAAACTCAGGTCCCTGCTCAAACTCAAGGTTACAATCCTTGGAACTACTATCTGCTCCAACCCCCACCGAATCTACCTGGTTCTTCCCATTATGGACAGACTTCTTACGTTCCTACTAGTTTGCCAATAGGGATTCCACCCCAAAGCCACCAGTACCCGCAGGTGAATCGACCGTTACCTTTTCTTGCTACTTTGGATTTGCCAGATTTGTATAGGATTTTAAATGATCCTATTCGTCACTCTCCACAATAGACTATTATTCCAGCCAAGCTTCCCTCAGACATTCCTAAATTCGACGGCAAAGTGGGAGAGGACCCGAACAATCATGTTATGACTTTTCACCTATGGTGTTCATCCAACTCATTGATGGATTACTCTATTCGTTTACGTCTTTTTCAACGAACCCTTACAGGTTCTACTGCGAAGTGGTATATTGAATTGCCACGAGGTTTCTTCTCTGATTTCAACACCCTAGCTATGGCTTTCCTTACACATTACCAGTTATCAATCCGTTATGATACCGGGACTGAGATTTTGACTTCCTTCAAATAGACTAAAGGCACTCATATATCTGATCATATCCATGAGTGGCGCAGACGTCGACATCTCATTAAACTTGAACTCCCTGATCAATTACTGGCAGAATGGTTTACGAAATCCTTTGTGAACGAAATTGGTAAGGACATTTCCATGGGTGGCGTTGTCACGGAGGAGAAGGCTATAATCCATGCTCAATATATTGATCTCGTTTATTCGCAAACGGGAACAGTTTACAATTTACTACCTGAATTACCTCGTCCTGGTACTTCGAGCACTTCAACTACTCCAGCTGCCTCGCATGCAGCTGACGGTGTGATTGGTACTACCCAAGCCCATTCACATTTTGTTTCAAGTACAACCCCTAAATATGCTTCTTCTAATGTTCAAAATGCTCTGTCTCCTGCCGCTCCCACCGGTAAAACTTCTGAGGTCAATGTTGTCCAATCTACCCCAGCCAGTAAAAAAAAATCTAAAAAGGGGAGAGGCAAGAATAAGGAGGGAAAAAATAATAATCAAGCAGAGCAAACTAAAACTTCTCCTATTGAAGATTGGGATAAGTGAAAACCCCGCTACCCTTGCCTTATCTGTGGTGACGATCACTACACGAAGGATTGTCCACGACGTGTCAAGGTCACGAAGTTCCTTCAAGGAGCTCCAAAACCATCTACACCGGCCATCTTGTCCCAACCCTTCCCGTCTCAATAACAGGCTCAGTTGGTCATTCAAGACCAACCTTCCTCTTCTAAGACATCATATGTTTTGATGTGTACTTGTGATTCTATGCAAAACAACGTTGCACTCACGACTAGAGCCAAAGATTATACTCCATCTAAGGAGAAGGTTGACGATTTACTTCCTGCTTTGGTACAACCATCTTCCACAACTCCACCTACTAACAGTCCTCTTCATCTCGAATGACCGAGTCTTGATACAGTTCTGCGTCCACCCCCAAAAGGTGTCGTTAGGAAATCGGCTTTCAATCCTCATGCTCATGCGGCCAAGAACTAAAGCATTGTTGAAGATCTGGCTCAAGCACCTTCAGCGATGTCAGCCCTTGAAGTCCTTCAGTCTTGTCCTGCACAACGGAAGGAATTGTTAAAAGCTATAGGTGGAATTGACCTGACAAATACGAATCTCATATTCTTTGACTTGGATGATCACATTCCAAGGTTACCTCCTCAACTCGCATTCCATATACAGGTTGTTGTCTCTAACAAGAACATTTGTCAAACTGTTATCGACGAGGGTGCCTCAACGTGTGTAATGTCTTTTGCTTGTTGGAAATCCATTGGCTCTCCTCCTTTGAATGAATCACAAAACACTCTTAAAGACTTCAATGGCTATGGTTTTAAGCCTTACGGTGTTCTTCCTTCGTTTCCCATAACACTAGAAGGTAAGATGGTCCAAGTCGAAGTGGAAGTCTTTGATGCTCCCCTTGATTATAATATTTTACTTGGCCATAGCTGGATCGATTCCATGCCCGTGGTTGTGTCAACACTTTTCCATGTAGTACATTTCCCTCATCAAGGAAAGGTTGTTACTGTTGACCAACTTGCCTTCTTCAATTCGGATACCCGTACTGGCAACGTGTCGTTTATTGCTAAAACCCCACCAGGTTATGAGAACGTCGGTGTAGGCCTTTTAAAGGACTCCTCATTAATGGGTACTTTTCCCATTCCACCGCCCGATGTTCCATGCCCGTTAGTTGCTTCTATAAACATGATTTCCACTATGCCTCATGAACTTCCTGCATCACATGACCCTTGGATTGTCCCTGACCCTGGAGATCATCTTCATTTTGGCGACGCAATGTCGTTAAGTCTGGTTGAATCTTCCTATCACGCTATTCAATCGGCAACACCTTCTTCCCCCTCTCTTGATGAGTTGTCTCCCGATCCTTTTCGTGTTATTTTTCCCACTGACGAGATGATCATGTCTGTCATGGAGGACACCCCTTGGGATGATGGACATCATCCTTCCATATTTTTTCTAGAGCAACAGACTCTTGAGAACTACAAACGGATTTCGACTCTGTTGGCCATTGTTGTCATTTCGACGGTTCCCGCAACTTCACACAATGTGTTTGCTGAAGGGAACTTAAGTAATATCTCGCCCATGATTCCCATTGACATATCCATTAAACCTGGGATTGTTGAAAATGTTCATATTGGAGCTTCGTGTTCTCCTGACGAAATCGTCACCTATACGTCTCTGTTCAAAGAATTTTGTGACATCTTCGCCTGGAGCTACAAAGAGATGCCAGGTATTGACCCTACTATTGTTGTACATGAGATCAAGACATACCCCGGAGATAAACCTGTCCGACAACGCCTTCGTCCAGTTCACCCACATAAAGCGGCTGCTATCTAACTTGAAGTCGAGAAACTTCTGAAAGCTGACTTTATTTATCTGGTGGCTCTTACAGAATGGGTTTCTAATCCTATCCCGATTGACAAGAAAGGCGGCAGTATTCGTGTATGTGTTGATTATAGGGATATTAACAAAGCTTGTCCCAAGGACAACTTTCCTACCCCCTTCGTCGATCAGATTGTCGATGATTGAACCGACAATGAAATCTTCTCTCTCATGGATGGTTTCTCCAGCTATAATCAAATTAACATTGCTCCCGAGGACCAACATAAAACTGCTTTTATTTGTCCTTGGGGTACTTTTTCCTATAGGAAACTTCCTTTCGGACTTAAGAATGCGGGCGCAACTTTTCAACGCGCTATGTCTTATGCTTTTCATGATATTAAGCATATCGTTCAACCCTATTTGGATGATTTACCCGCTCATTCTATGCGCAGAGTCGATCACCCTACACACCTTCGGGCCATTTTCGTTCGCTGTTGGTTCTATCGTATACGCTTAAATCCTCATAAATGCGTTTTTTGCGTAGAATCCGGTCGTCTTCTAGGTTTTATCATTTCGCATCAAGGGATCCCAGTGGATCGTATTAAGGTTGAGGCAATCCTTAATCTCCCTCCTCCTTCTACACTATGCCAATTGCAAAGTTTGCAGGGGAAAGCAAACTTTCTTCGTCGTTTTATCCCTAATTACGCCGAGATAACTCATGGTTTTACGCGGCTATTAAAGAAATATTCAGAGTTCGTCTAGGATACCATTGCCAACAATGCTTTTGAAGCTTTAAAGTTGTCCCTAACGTGAGCTCCGCTTCTCTTTCCTCCTGATTACAGTCGCGATTATTTCCTTAATCTTGTTGCCTCGGAGTACACTATTGGCATGGTTCTCGTTCAAGAGGATGATGCGCACGATGAACATATTGTTTACTAATTGAGTCGAAGTCTCACACCAACTGAAATCAAGTATCAACATGTTGAAAAACTGGCCTTGGCTGCCGTTTAAGCTGTCCAACGCTTCCGGCATTATATCCTCTCACGTAAGACTACGGTGATTTCTCATTGCAACCCTATGCAACATATTTTGACACGTCAATTGCTTGGGGGCAAGTACTCCAAATGGATTGTCATACTCCAGGAGTTTGACTTGGAATTCGACCATGCCAAGTCCAAGAATTCATTAGTTTTTGCTGAGTTGATATGTGATTTTCCTCATTCTGCAACGGAAAATGTAGCAGTAGATTCATTACCCGATGAATCTCTTTTCCTTATTAGCACTGACGATATTTGGTATGGGGATATCATTATATATCTCCAAACCCATACTTTCCGGTCTACTTTGTCTAGTACTGAACGACATCGCATACGCTATCAATCTCGTCAATACATTATCCTCGGGGATACTCTTTACCATCGATGAATTGAATATGTTTTTTGATGTTGTTTAACATTCGACGAAGCCGAGAAAGCTCTTAATGACTGCCATTCCGGCGCATGTGGTGGTCATATGTCGGGGTATGCTACTGCCCAGAAGATCTTACGCGTAGGGTATTTTTGGCCTTCTTTGTTTCACGACTACATTACTTCCATTCAGAAATGCCATGCCTGCCATACCTACAATCATAAAATTCGGTCACATCATGCTCCTCTTCACCCTGTGGTCTCAGTTGGTCCTTTTGCAAAATGGGGCATCGATTTCATGACATGTCACCCTCACTCGGTCGGGGGGCATGGTTACATCATTGTAGCTGTTGATTACTTTACAAAATGGGCCAAGGTGATGCCGACATTCGATAATACTAGAAATATCGCAGCGTTGTTTCTTTTTAATCATGTCATAGCTTGTTTTGGTGTTCCCCAAGATATCGTCACTTATCACGGTAGCCACTTTAGGAATTTTATGATGTCTGAACTTACAGAAAAGTTGGGTCTTCACCATGATAACTCAACACCCTATTATCCACAAGCTAATGGACAGGTCGAAGCAATCAACAAAGTTCTTATAACTATGCTTCATCGGATGATAGGAATTCATAAAACCAGTTGGCACACAATGTTGTTTTCGGCATTATGGGTGTACCGGACATCTGTCAAATCCACTACTGGGTTTACGCCTTTTCGATTAGTCTATGGTGTGGAAGCCATTCTTCCTATAGAATGCAAGATACCCTCTCTAAAGCTAGTTGTATAACTCTTACCCAACACTTCTGCTGAAAAAGAACGTCTATTGTATCTAATGCGATTAGACGAAACTCGACGTAACTCCACTCTAGTGATAGAAGCCCAGAAAAAATGTGTCAAGGCACAATACAACAAACATGTCAAGCCTCACATTTTCTCCGAAGGTAATCTTGTTCTTCTCTATGAACAGGATCGAGATGTGTTAGGAGCTGGGAAATTTGAACCCATGTGGCGAGGTCCTTATATTGTTCATCGAGTTTTGGAAAAAGGAGCATATGAGCTGGTAGATTACGATGGTATCCCTTTGAGTGAACCCAGGAATGGGTTGTACTTGAAGAAGTACTATGCATAAATCATTTGTGCACAAGTACCTGTATTTTAATGTATCATACTTTGTGTGTGTTACTGTAGTTTTCTTTTGTCGTTATCTGGTCTCTGCCCTTATGTGACGTTGTGTTTGATTTCCAGATGTCGGAGTCTTCACTACCCTATATTGGCTTCGCTGATGGCGCTAGCCATAGTACTCAGAACCTTGCTTCCGCTGCGTAGGCAATCTATGCCCCAACAAACGAACTTGTATCTTTACGAGGTGTATGCCTCGGTCGTGCGACCAACAACATTGCAGAGTATAGCGCCATTATTGAATTATTGGTTGATGTTATCTCACTTGGAATTTGCCATTTGGTTGTGCGACTTGACTCGTAGCTTGTAGTACTACAGTTAAGTAATATCTACTCTATTCGAAGTCCTACTTTGTTATGGGTGTATTTGCAAATTCACCTCTTGGAACGTTATTTTGATCATATTGAATATCAACATATTCCTAGATGTCTTAATACATTAACAGATGCATTGGCTAATTATGTATTGGACAGACATTTGAACCATTTATAAATTAAACACATCAAAAATTCACACAATATAAAGTAAACCGGTAGAAGCCATCTGTATATATAACGATCAAAAGAGTTTTTTACAAAAAGTTTGTCCGAAGACCAAAATATCAAAAATTGAAGCTTATAGCTTCTACAAAGTGACGTCATGGATGACGTTCATGGTAACACACAACTTCCCTAGCAACCCTATGGAGCAGTCGACTCATAGATGTTGATACCCCTACAGTATGACGATGATCGCATCATGGAACCTCTTCCAGAGTCATATCTGGAATGTCTGTAGTAAGGCCCTCTAGATTCTGTTCCACTACTTGATAATCCTCAGCATATTGTGGTGCTGCCTCTACCTCTCCTCGCCACTGGATGGGAGAAGTGTCGAGAGGTATATACGGTCCAACATCTGTGTTATCAACAAACGATTTTGTATTAGTCTTTGGATGAATGTATAAAACAAAAAAAACATTTGAATATGATAAAAATTCAAAAACTTTTAAAAAGAGAAAATGCATGTACTTCTTACCAAGGTCACCCCACTGAGTATCTTCTGGTAGTTCTAAGTCTGGATCTCCTCAGAAATCCAACCTGGCATAAGCGTAGTCATCGACCATCAACATTTGGGTTTGAAGCCAGTCAAAGAAAATATCATCATACTTGACGATTGGTCCTGCTACATGCCGGGCCATGAGCCGACACCACCTCAACATCCTTGGATCCCTGGGACCCGGTATGTTTCACTCAACCTGTAGTCTAAATACGGGGACCCTCTCAAGGAAGGACACCAACAAAGATCCATACCTGAATTGCTTCAGGTCACCTCGCCTACATTTGGTCAATTTCTTTTTGATACTGCGAAGCACAGCATCTGCCCAGTTGAATACTCGAGGCTCAGTACACTCGATGGCATACTGGAAGTAGATCTATAATGCCATATGAGGAGCAGAACTCCTAGCCATCCGAGCTATAGTAAAAATGATAGTGCAGAGGGTCAAGTCTTGTACCCCCCAGATAGCCACTTTTCCTTTTTTCCTCTCAGCCTCGGGTACGCAGTATTGATTGCAGTACTCACTCATCTTTAGCCCACCACCTCTACTACCGGTCAAGCTGACATAGTATCTGCGTCGGGACAATCCATTCAAAAATTATATGTCCTCAATGTCTATGGACAATGTGTGAGCTCCTACATGAAAAACCTGTTGATCTGGGTCCCACATACGCACCAGATACTCTAATAGTCTGACTTGGGCCCTCATGCTCGGTATACGAAAGTATTTTAAGAGCCCACAATCTATCAAAGCGGCTATGGTAGGTGGATGGTTTTCGGCCATGGAATTATCCTCTTCATGTTCCCTTTCACGCCACTCAAGTCCCATGGTGATGGCCAATTATCTGCACAAGGAACACAATAAGAGGATTAATAACTTTTTTCATGCTTTGGAAATTTTTCTTTGGGTTAAAATTTAAAAAAAAATTGGGCTTTACGATTCTCGCAGGTGCCCCATGGACACAGTGTGAGAACCTCGCAGGTGGCTTAAGGCTCACCTGCAAAAACACCTCATTCTCGCAGGCCCCGTATGGCCCGCCTGCGAGAATTGCAGCGCACATGTAGGGTTTACAAAACTTAACTTAAAACTAAAAATTTAACCAATGAAATCACAAATTAAACCATGAAAATGTCAAGGACGAAGAGCTTACCTTAATG
>JZKD02S1816160.1:473251-489976 GCA_000966675.3 Picea glauca
GACCAGGAGATGTAGCCCGGAGAGGGGTGAACTCCTTTATCAAGTTGTTGTGTTTATGTGTTGATGTTCAATGTTTTATGTTGTTGTCTATGTGTATTTTACATAAGTAATCCTTGAATTTATGTGTTGCAAATTGATCCAGTTTCTTTAAAAACATAACATTTCACTTGCAATATTTATTCAAGTTTTTCAAGTCTTCTTCAATTTTAGATCAATAAGAGTGGCTCTGCTCTCCCTGTGTTGGCTACGGAACAAACCTTAGCCCTCCTATCTAAAGGTTGATAGAGAATACTAGCCTAGCCTCTTGGGTTTACTACTTGGTTATTGTTGGATGGTTGTATAATTGTCGACTAGTTCAAATACAGGCTCACCCAGTTGGTTGTGTGACAGTCGTTTTGGTTGGTATATAGTCATTGCCTCTATTATGACAGTGGTAAACCCTACATTGACAATTGCACTTTCAAAGTACACACAATCGCTCTCTTTATAACTTAGTATTGTTTAATGGAGAAGGCCTCTGCCCCAATTCAAATTGATGTGTGGGTATGCGTAATTGCCACAGCTTGTTAGGTTGATTGATTTTTTAAGACAGTGGCGAATTGTTTGGTTTATACACAGTCACTGGTATTTGCACTAATGATTATTTGGATGATTAGCTGGCATTGGTTACAACTCACGTGTGTCGCGTTGTGTGGATGGTGTTTTGCAAAATGAAATAATAGTCATGGTAACTTTGGTTTTCTTTGGGGCCGAATAATTATTAAATCGGATGACTGTAGAAAACATATCCATTGCATCCTTATGTTTGTTCAATTGTATAAGCTTGAGTTTGCACATCATGGTCGATTATGGTGTGACTAAATCGAAGCAATATTGTATTAAGTCGATGGCTCAACCCGATGGGTTGAGTTATTATCGTGATAGTTTTTTTGTTGTGTTAAGTGGAAATGTTGCATCATGGAGTTTTGTTAGTTGTGCACTGTGTATAACATAGATGGCTTGATTTCTCATAGTCATAGATACTCAGAGTTTTTGAGCATGTTTTGTTGCATCCTGATCATTTGTTGAGACATGATTGTTGTTGATACCTCATTGTATTGGATGGATGGTCCAGATTTTAAGTCACATTGAATTTTTTTTTTTACAATGGCAGAACTACATTGCCTGGGTGAATTACCCTGTGCATAGCTTGTGTCTAAATGGTGGTTGTTGGTTGTATGATTAATTGTCAATTCGGGCATGGAAATTTGGTCTTGGTTATTTTGGTTACTGCCTATATATGTTTAACAAATATCATTGCATTTAAATGATAGGTTTGATTGCACTGATAGTGACTTCATTGTTAATTTGAAAACATGACTTTTGAAGTATTATTTTGGATTGAAGTAATGTATGGGTAGTGGTTTATTTTGATGGTTTACAGATTGGAAATGGGTACTATTTAAAAATTGTTATAAAATTCAAAGTATGTGAATGAAGGGAACAAAACCTCTTACAAATTGTGTGGAATACATATTGTCTTGCGGTAGCTCTGTGTTGGATATTTGATTATGAACAGTGAACTAGTTAAATAACACAGGAATTGTTGATGGTTGATGCATCTCTTTTCGCAGCATGTTTCATGTATAACTTAATTAATTTCATGAACAGTTATCATCTTTCTTCCCTTCCATGATTTCATTCTTCGCTAATTACAAATCCCATCACCTTCCCATTTCATTTTTTCACTCCCTGTTCTGAGATTGATTACAGTCAAGAGAATTCCAGTGTTAAGGAAGTTGGAAGTGGCAGTGTCTTGTGTGGATTGCAATGATGTTTTATTGGTTTCCTTTTCAGTTGATTGTTGTTGTCATTGAGAAGTGACAATGTCTTTTCCCCCTCATTATATCATATTTTCGCTCAATACAACCCCCTCACATATCCCAGAACCCTTTTTCACCCCCTGCTCATTGATTAACAGTAAAACAATTTGTATGGATTGGATTGCATGAGTTTGATACATTGTTGAGCCAAATCTATTTCATATTTTTAAGAGTTGTCATGTATGGTTATTTAAAATACTATTTGCTAATCGATCACGCATGTAGGATGAGTTTTTTCAGTCGAGGTAGCCATGGCCGAGGAAAATGAGGTAGAGGTAATTGGAACTGAGGCCCAAGAAGGCCTAGGTTCTCCATACATTTTGGCGTTGATAAACAAGAGCTTGGCCAATTGTTTCATGCCGAATTATTCAATTAGATTGGGCAGGGAATAGTCCAACCTAGGCCTGAAAGGCCTCCTTTCCAAGCACCGCAAGCACCTGGTATCCCTATACCTCCTCATGTATCATTACAACCCGAGATCTCTGAAAATGATGGATGGCAGGAGATTGTCCACCCGACAATCTCCCAACATCGTGGCTGGCCCAAATTGTCTTTGTTTTCTCCTCTATCGGCTAACCCCATTTCCCAAGCTGTCCCTGACCACTCGCCATTACAATCCTCCCATGCTAGCAAGAGATTGAAAACGGAGGCCCACCATGCCCTTGATATAGGAAAATCCATTGTTGCCCCCTCCTCACCCTCCAATGGCTCTGACAAAGCCATGTCTTCCCGAATGCATTTGAGGGACAATTGTTCCCACGTGATCAGCAAGATTAGGCCTAAAGGCTCTGCACATCTAAAGGCAAATTCAGGAAAATCAATAGGTGACAGCAACAATCAAGGAAGGGTTGCATCACAGACTAGTAAATATGTCTTTTGATTTTTTATTATATCTATTGTTTTATGACAGTTGACTTCAGGGACCTTTGGACATGTTTATTTTGGATATATGAGTATTATTTTTGAAATAATTTCAAATTTCATGAGTTTAAATTACCAAAAGTGAATATGTTGATGGGAGACACAAGGAGGTGTGTTTTTCTTGACTTGTGGTTATGTTATGATTGTTATGATTGTTATGAACTAAAGGGAGTCACAAGGGGTCCCACCTACTAGTTATTATTTATTTATGACCCTTATTATAATTATTACTCTTCCCCCTAACTAAAGAGTTGAGTCTTTTAATTAACTTAACTAATGAATTGGTTCAACTTCTTCAACCAATTATAATTTGTTAAAAGCAAAAGGAAAGGGAGGAACAAGTCGAGGATAGAAGCATAAGCATGCTAAGGTTTGATATTTAAGTTTATGTTGAGATAGTTCAGTTTTCATTCATTCATATATTCATCATAGCCTAATTCTCTTTTATGATAGCAGGGTCTTATTGTAGACAACAATATTTAGGTCTGAATCAAATCATTCGGACACTTGTTTTTAAGAGGTGTTGATCTATCTTTGATAGTCTGTGTAGACTTGTCTGTTTTTGAATTAGTTTTCATGATTGATAAAGGCTATTGTGCAGAGTCGAGTGGGCAGCAATCTGTGGCAAGTTGATCCAGCTTTTAGAGTTCGGTTTTGGTTTTTTGTCAAAGGTCCTTTTGTATGTTCCATCAGGGATGTCTAAGTTTGACTTTGTTCCAAGATTTATGTATGAGATTTTTTAAAGAAAATGACTCTTTGGTGAATTGGAATGAAATAAAGGATTGTTTTATATCTCATCTGTCTTGATTATCATCTTGGTGTCTTTACTTGTGTTCTTACATTTATTTCAGCAACTGTTATATTTAGACAATTACATAAAAAGTGAATTTCCAGCAAGCTTTTTGTTGATAAAAGACTAGCCTAAGCACTCGTAATTAATACTTGCGAGTTAGGATGTTATTTTTGTTGGCTATAAACATAGTTTGATATTCTCGTCTACTTTTCTTTAGCCAAGTAAAGTCTGAAAATGCTTGAGTAAGATCATTTCATATGTTTTCCTCAACAGTGTTTAGGTTGCAGTGGTTGTAGCAGTCTTCTGTGCATCCTTTGAAAAGACTGTAAAGAGGATGAATTTTTCACTATGAAAGATTACCTTGCGACATTGTTTTGGTGGAGAAGCAGTCGGAACTACCTCTGGTATCTGATAGAGCTGACCTCCCATAGTATTACTGACATTTAGGGGTCTAGAATCATAGACAAAATGAAATCTCCACATATATGGTTGGCCCAAAACCACACCACATACATAAAGAGGGGAAACATCGCACACTACCTCATCCTTGAAGGGTTGGATGCCATAGGACAAGCAGCACTATTGGCTGACATGGATATCTCGTCCCTAGTGAATCCACCCGATGTTGTACGGTTGTGGGTGTGGTGTTGTTGACAACCCCAACTATTTGACAACCTTAGTTGAGATGAGGTTCTTTTGGTTGTTGTTATCAAAAATGAAATGTAATGGGGTCCCATTCACCTACATCTGTGAATGGAAGAGGTTCTCCCCCTCTTCAGGATCTACTGATTCTTCTAGTTGAATTGTTACGGTCGTGAAAGTGGCAGTGGGGTCTACATCAATGATCTGTCTGTTTTCAATATTTTTTGGATAGGATTCTGAATCAAGGTTTGGCTCTGTGTCTTTGACCTCGGCCACCAATGAATTTTTCAAGCGACATTCATCGGTGATGTGCTAGGGGGATTTTGTGGAAGTCACACCACTTCTCAGTGTCATTCTTTGTCTTCCCTTTACCCTTTTTGTCATGTTTCTTGGACTGTTTTTCTAGGGGATGTTGGTTAGGGTCATATTTACCTTGCTTTGGTTGTTGCAGAGTTGCAAACCCAAATTCCCATTTTTTCTGGTGTCTAAATTTCTACTCAATTTTGACAACATGTCGATAGGCAGCTCCCAATGATGAGATGCTTAGGAAATCCATTTTGGTATGGATGTACCTATGCAAAGCCCCACGGTATTTCAGAACCAAATGTCGCTCATATTCTTTGATACCCAGCTTAGTGCGTAGGGTATGGAAAGTATTTGTGAACTCTCACACTGTTTGGCTCTTCTCTTGCCGTAGTGTGGGCCATCTCATGTATTGGTCTTCATAGTTATCAACGGGTAGTATTGTTCTTTGGATGCATCCACAAAAAAATCCCAATTGGGCTCAGCCCCATATATTCCAAATTACTATATGGAACTTTTCTCCCAGTAAGTTTCCCACCAATGTTTGACATGGGGGAGAGCATTGAGGAGTGTGAAGGTGATTTTTTCCTTATCGGAAAAATTTTGAACAGAGAAATAACCTTCTAATAGATTTAACCATTTTTCTAGGGCATATGCATGTATTTGACCTTCAAATATGGGAATATAAAAATTAACTTGTACCTTGAAGGAAGAGGTTCCTCCAAAATGGTCATTTGATGAAGATGTGTCTGTTGCTATCGGCAGGCATTCAAGGACGTGTGAAAAATTCTCCATCATTTTGTCCCTCTATCGCGTGAGAGCTTGCTCAAGCAACAATTTAATAGAATCTTATGCTCTATCATTTTTATTTTCTACCACCATTGAGGGTTTCTTAGGTGTGTGAGAGTGATTTTCCTCAAGAGAGAAAATCTTGAGACCCAATTGGCTATACTCGGACCTTGTCGAGGACATGTGCTGAAAAACAATCAAGAGAATCCTGCTCTGATACCACTGATCCAGATTATGTTCGGAATGAAATGAAAGCAGAGAAATAACAATGAAATATTCATGAAAATTGCTAGAAACAAAGAGATACAACAATACTATATTTCTATTAATGAAAGAATTGTAAAGAGACTGTAAAAATACAGAGTGCAAGACTCGCTAGAATGGTGGCAGCTTTATCTCTAAGAAGAGATGTGACGGCTAGGCTCTTTCACAAGCAGATGATTATAATGAGGCTCTGAAGGCCTTTTTATGTTAAACAAGAATGGCAACACCCTAGACATCCAAAAACCTAACCCTAGGAGATGAAATGCAAAAATTCATGTGGGCCCCATTTGGGTAAGTTATTACATTAGCTTCTCGGGGTCATAACTTTCACATACGATCTTCGTTTTAGGCGTGTGATAGCTCGTTGGAAAGGTATTTTAGAGAGATACACATTATGCCATCAAACTTTGACTTCATCTATATTTTGACTCTAGCACACCAAAATAACATTATTTAGGGACCCAAAACGGCCCTGGAATTACAACAAGATGTGTTGACATGAATACATACAAAATAAGCCAGTTGGATTAGGTGGGAGGCCACTTGTATCCACCTAGAAGATGTGTAGGGATTCAATCAACCCCATAAGTGTAGAACCCACAATTACAAAGAACCACGGAAGAACGTGTTGAACTAACAATTGACAAAAGGAGCCAGTTAGAACAGGTAGGTGGCCACCAATATCCACGAGGATTAACCCTCCCCCCTTAGGAAGCAATGGTCTCCATTGCGTTGAGTTCCTAGGAAAGAGGGGAAAGCACTTTTTAAATCCGAGTCTTGGTGAGTTGTGTGCTTTATTGTAGAAGTTGTGTTGCTTGGTCTGTGGAAGACTGTCAGAATCCTATTAAATATACTCCACCAATCTTTTGTCTTTGGGTTTGACAGGGCATTGTGTAGGCACCATTGAAGGTGAAGAAATATTTTTTTTTGCTGGATAGAAGGTGTTGAGGATGCAGTGGTTGTAGTGGTCTTATATGCATCCTTTGAACATACTATGAAAATGATGAATTTTGTAGTTTGAGAGATTACCTTGCGGCACTGTTTTGGTGGAGCAGTAGTCGGAACTACCTCTTGTATCTGGTAGAGCTAACCTCCTAGAGTAATAATGACACTATGAGGTCTAGACTCATAGACAACATGACATCTCCACATATATGGTTGGCCCAAAACCACACCACAGACATCAATAGGGGAAACATCACACACTACCTCATCCTTGAGGGGTTGGATGCCATAGGACAAGCGGCACTATTGGCTGACATGGAGATCTTGTCCCTGGTGAAGCCACCTGATGTTGTATGGTTGTAGGTCTGGTGTTGTCAACAACCCCAACTATTTGACAACCTTAGCTAAGAGGAGATTCTTCTGGCTTCCATTATCAACGATGAAATGCAACGAGTTCCCCTTCACCCACATATGTGAATGGAAGAGGTGCTTCCCCTCTTCAGGATCTACTAATTCTTATTGTTGTGTTAGTTTTGTCACTTGGGTGAGAAAAAAAACAACACTTGCATGTCTAGATGAGCCTGCTATACAAGATAGAAGTTTTTGAGTGGGTTAAAAAAGCCAAACACATGTATAAACAAAGAAATAAACTAAAACAACTAAGAAATAAATGTTAGAAAGCATGAGAAACTTAGAACCATGAAAATCAAACAATGACCAACATAATGCTACCAATGGATCAATAGATTAGTAGGAAAAACATCGTAGATAAAAATAGGGACTTATGAGTCCCCTCTTCCTCCTTGGGAGGGCTCTTGAGTTCCCTAATGGAGAGCTCTTCATACAATGGAAGAAATGACAAATGATGAAGAACAACAATACCTATTCCCTCAAGAGGTGTGTGGAATGGCCTATTGCAATGGTGCTTGAAGGCTCCAAAGAGAAAAGAGGATTCTCAAGAGAGAATTTTTGTAGCATAACAATACTATGAAGATCTTGGTTTCTTAGTGCACCCATCGCTCATATTTATAGAATTCATACATGGAAAAATGTAATTGGTTCATAGTGTGAACAAGGGGCCTTTTAGGTCACCCTCTAGTCCTTGACCAGCCTCCCATTTGGATTTCTCTCAGATATGAGGGTCAAATCGTGTTGGCGTTGATCCATAAGTGGTTGAGGGGCAGACAAGATCCATAAATGCGTCGTTCATAGAAGTGTGTGGATTTTCTCGTACACAATCGTGCACTTGGCGCATTGTGTGCGTTTAGGGTTGTGTTGGCCCGCACACAGTGTGCACTGTGCACGCGCTTCCTTTGGTGAATCTGCGCATTTCAATTTTTGACCCAATTGTATAGTTTTTGCCTTTTGAATGCATTTCAATGTTGTAGGTGGACTAATTGTTGTTGGCATTGTTATGTTTCTTTAACCATTTTCGTGCAATGTTGCGGACAATTTTTCAGTGATAACAGAATCCCCCTGATGTGTGAGGTTAGGAGCACATGTATAGCTGAAATACATTAATTTTTATTTTGCTGAGAGTGTCATTGTAATGAAGAGTGAAGAGAAAAAATGAAAGAGTGATCCACAAAAGGGAGAGGGAAAATTGTGGGACCCAAACCTTTCTCTAAGGAGAAAAAAGAAAATATATGTACAAACGAGGCAGGCATGCCCCATGCTTGTGTCATGATACCAAAATGTGAGACTATAATTGAAGATGTATGTTGATGTAGATAACTGTAGCACCCTCGAAGGTGGTTGATAATGGAAGATTATAGTTATGAATGGTGAACAGACTCTGAAGTGAGGCAAGGACGATTGTAAGAATTGTTGATGGCTCATAGGCATTGATGACCTAACGAATTCAAAGGTCTTCGGTTGGCATGAAATAACTGCAATAGTTGCATAGTAAGACCTAATGTAACATGAGATTTTTTTGAAGTCAAATGTTATGGGGTTCAAAGGAATCAGAGAGCAATGATAAGTCTCTATGTGTCGTCTAAGACTCCTCTTTGTAAAGGTAATCAGAGTCAAGATATTGTCGCCCTTCTGGAAACTGTGTTGATGTCGACAGAAAGGGAGACGTGACTCCAAGAAGAAAAGGGATTCATGAAATCCACTAAGATGATATTAGGTATTGTCGAGTAACATGAATGAAGTCAATATTTTGTGAGATCGAGACTACCCTTGGAGGGTGATTGGCAGCAACCTTAAACTAGATCTAGTGTCAAGGGGACGACTAGATATGGGGTTAAATTGTGCCAGAGGTTAACAAAGTGGACAAAATCAGAGATCATGGGTTTATGGACTTGGGATACTCAAGGTTCGTGAACAATGTTGGCATGAAAAGAGCATGGATGCCCCAACCAAGGGCGACATGGGTTGCTTTGCCAAGAAAAATAAGGCCATCAAGGGTGACAACGAAAAAGATAAGTAAATGCTGAAAACAAAGGATTTTTACAACTACCAAATAAATAAAGAATAATTGGGGTTGAGTATACAGATACATAAATGGGTTCCCCAGTGGAAGATGGCTTGGCCTGTTAAGGTGCAAGTTTGTGAAAGAAAACTAGTGGAGGGTGGGGGCCCCATGGGTGGGTTTTTGTATGAGGTAAGTGAATGGAGGACAATCTGCGGATGGGAAAATTGATGGTGGATGAGATGGAGGGCTAATGATACTGTGGGGGTATAGTAAATAGAACTGAGATGATATGACCTGGGATTCCATTGGGAAAGTTAGCAATATGGTGAGAAGAAGTATGGGGTTCATTCTCGGAAGTGCATAAGAATATCGGGACTCCCATCCCTACAGGGTGAAATCATCATGAGTGTCAAGTTTCCAAGGGGTACTATGAATGGGACAACTCATGTGGGGGAGAGTGTTATCGGATGATAGTACCCAAAGGCAGCATATGTAAAGGTACTGCAGAGATGGATGTAAGGACTCTAAAGGTAAATGTCAGAGGGTATGACTGGGATATGCAATTGATTTCTATAGGGAATAATTACATGCCAGTGTCGAACATATATCTGGAGGGGTTGTAAGTTGTGGAACAAGTACCTACACACATGAAAACCAAATACTCGATGTAAAAAATATATGATGATAAAGAACATATAGCAGTTATTTGATAAAATTGAACATGAGCATGCGTACCTGAGTGTGATGTGAGAAAAAAGCTACTCCAAGGCCAAGTGCAGATGATGACCTGGGGAATGTGAATGTGTAGATGGTGGGACTAGGATCTTGTGGCTGAAAATGGATCAGAAAACGAAGGCTTTGGGCTCCTATAACAAAGTATGGAATTTGGGAAAAAGGGATTGTATATGGTTGGTGGGCCCACAATGCCACCTCATTTGTAACTCTCATTGTAGTTGAATTGATGAGAGTTCTTTGAGGATATTTGGAGATTGCAGGAGCGTGAGGCTACTGATCTGGGAGTGGTGAGAGACAGGTTAGTGGACATATCCTCCTGGATCTTGTGAAATTCTTATAATGTAGGTAGGTATTGTATGGAGGGTCGTACAAGGGATTTTTTGGGTAGGGGCCCACCAGTGCGCGGGAAAAGGAGGAATACCCACGCACATGTGTGCGGGTATAATCCATTTTCCAACACATAGTGGGTGGTTCTGCTTGACACAACCGCACATGTGTGTGCGGGGGATTGAAATACATGCATGCATGAGATGTGCGCATGTCTGATTGACAATTGTGCACTGATGCACAACTATTTCTCCGACAGTTGCGCACTGATGCACGACTATTTATCAAACAACTGCGCATTAGTGTGTAGTTGTGTAAAGAACAGGTGTGCACATGTGCACACCTATCTGGGTGAAAGCCGCGTACTAGAGGCAAGGCTAAGGGGTTTGAAATTTTTGAAATTTTGATCCTTTTTTATTGATGATGAGGTTGATCAAGTGTTTCTGTGTGGATGCAGGTGATCAACAAAATCCGAGAGCACGATGCTAATGCATTGGAGAGAGCATGACTGGGACCTTCTATGGGAGGTAGTGAGAGATAATTCAAGCATGCGGAGACACTTGGCAGCCTGCATGTTTCTCAAGTTCTTCAACTGCCCTCTAATATGGTCGTAGGATCTCTTGCTTTAGTATCTAATCGTGATGTGGAGCACCGATTTGCAGTGCTTCATAGTTAGAGGACAACAGTTGACATTCTCGGTCATCGAGGATGTGTATTTTTTTACGGGGCTCCCATTCCATGGGATGGCCCTTCCTATTGACCCCCATTTTTCGGGGGACGAGTGATTGGGTGACTTGGTGGTTTTCAATTGCTCGGGGCTGAACCCGATGTCGGGTTCAGTCGTCTAAATTGAGGCAATCAATGACCTTCTGACAGAGTGCATCGCCACTATGGTGGTGAGGATTTACGGATCCTTGGGGACGTAGTGTATCACTGGAGGTCAGCTAAGGATAGTGGAGCGGGTCCTCGATGGGGACCTCTTTTCCTAGGGTCTACTTCTACACACCAGGATGATGGGACAGGTGAACCGGTGTTGGTGATCCGACTCTGGTGACTTTGCTTTTGGGTCCATTTTGGTGGCCTGGTTTCTAGAGAGGGTGTCATTGTTGCACCTAAGGATTCTGCTCGAGCCCGCGGGGCCATGAGAGTCGCGACTGATACAATGGGCCAATGTGTTGGCTCGACACAAAGGTGGATAGGGTGGCCACTATTTCACATCCACGGTGGCGTGAGTGTGGCGGCAGATGACACAGGTGATATTGAGGTATCCACACGCGGGTATGGACTACCGTCATGACCCAGACATGACGTTTCCTCCTAGGGAGGACTGGGATCAACGAGGTATTTTTTTGTATTATGTTGTTATGTTTTTTTATTCTGATAGATATCATGTTTATATATGTATATGGATGTTGACTCTATATTTGGTGTTTTTTTGCATATGTGGGACCCCAAGGCCAAGAGGCAAATATGGTCGGGAAGCCGGCTTGCCAGGGACCAATGTGACCGATGCCTGTAGAGTCAAGGGCAAGATAGAGGCAAAGATGAGATGACATTGGTGTTGGACCGGCACATGAGCCACAGGCAAAAGCTGGAGGGATGTTGGATGACCTACGTCGATGCTTCGAGCAGGTGTTGCAGGGCATACCTGAGGGCATGTGGGCCCATATCCAGGACGAGGAGGTCCTAGAGCAGTGTGTGGGCATACTGGAGGAGTGGCGGACCCTGATCCACTGAGAAGAAGTAGCAGGGGCAACAATATTGGTTGGTTTCCCTCTGGACCTGGAGGGCCCCCAGCTAGTGGGGCACCTCCAGCTGATAGAGGACCTAGGGGGGGAGCTCTTGGGGGACCGTGAGTGTCAGGTTTTGTATCTATAGGCTTCGAAGCCCATTTTGTATAGGGTAGTTGATACCCATTTTGTATAGAGTAGTGGATACCCATTTTGTACCTTTAGGGGTGGGGGACTCACTGGTCTACGAGTGATGTATATGTATTTTTTGTAAACATTGATGACACTTTGATTATATATATATATATATATATATATATATATATGGACATATATTTTTTGTATCATTTATGTCTCCATGTGTATATGTTTTATTATTATGATGTTTTTTCTATGTGTTGTGATAAATGTATGATGTTTATGTATAAAATGATGCTTAATGTGATAAATGTCAATCTAATACTAGGTTAGCCATGTTATTTGCTACTTGATTAAATTATATTGGAATATGTGTAAATGTGATTGAATCAAATTTGTGAGATACGAGTCTAACTTGCAGGTATTTGTGAAATAGGAAAGGATCGTGAACATGATATATATTGTTGAGCTGCAGGTCGACAAGTTGGGAATCTAAAAGAATGCTAAGGTGACGAATGTGGTGGTGAATAGCCTCGGCGAGGAGACCAATGACGGCGATGTATTCAGCTTGGTTGTTGGTGGTCGAGCCCAAACATATGCCACTAGAGTGGAGTAGTACATGTGAGGGGGTATAGAGGGCCCAAGCAGTCGAAGCGAGATTCTGGGTCCAACGGTTGGCACCGTCAGCGTAATTGATGTGGTAGGCTGATGAATGATGCATCTGTCAATAACATGGATGATAGATAAGACATGAGGAGTGGTGGTGGAAAACAAGACTAAAATATCTACAAATATGTACAAAGAAAAACCTAAGATAGGGGGGCTACGCCTAGGCATAAAACTTCTTTAAGTGCAAGTTGTTGACGGGTTCTTTGAGAGGGTAGCCTTCTGGAGAGGCCAGGATGTATGCGCCTTTAGTGAGGCAGTGTTCGATGATGTAGGGTCCATGCCATATTGACTCAAATTTATTGTGGTCGAGAGTATCATGAAAGATATCATAGGCTAGGACAAGATCACCTTCGTTGAATGAGCGAAGGTTGACATGGAGGTCGAAGGTGGCTTTGGACCATTTTTTAGCTGCCTCATTGTTTTTTAATGAAGATCGATGATCTTCATCTAGTGACTCTAAGTTCAGCAAGCGCTGCTCCAATGGAGTAGTGTCGTGTAATATCTCAATGGCAGTGCGTAATGTGGGGATTTCTCACTCGATAGGGAGGGTGGCTTCGATCCCATGGACAAGGTGGAACGGTGTAAAACCAATGGTAGTTTTGATTGTCGTGTGATAATCCCATAACGTGGAAAACAACATATTATGCCAGTTGGTCTTATTTTTGTTGACAGTACGTTGTAGCATGGTTTTGAGGACTTTGTTGATATCCTCGACCTGTATGTTGGACTGAGGGTAGTATGGGGAGGAAAACTCATGGGAGAAGCCTAATTTTGAGGATATTTCCGCAAAGATATCGTTCTCAAAGTGTTTACCGTGATCGAACACTAACTGTAGCAGGACTCTGAATCGGCTAATGACGTGGTTGAAGAAAAAATGTGTTGTTATGTCAGCGGTATTGTTGAAAGTGGCCATGGCTTCGGCCCATTTGGTAAAGTAATCTACTACCACAACAATGTACTTGTGTCCATTACTGGATGGAGGATGGAAAGTCATGAAGTCTATGTCCCATTTGCAGAAGGGGCCAATAGTGATGACTAGATGTAGAAGAGTTGGTGGCGCTCACGCTTTATTTGCATAAATCTGGAATTTGTTGCATCGCTTGACAACGTGGATGTAGTCATGAAACAACATGGGCAAGAAGTACCCTGCTCGAATGATTTTTTTGGTGGTGGACATATCTGATAGGTGACCACTGCAAGCATCGTTATGGCAATCGTTCAAGACTATTTCATCTTCGTCAATGGTCAGACATCGGCGAAGAATGGTGTCAACTCCACATCGACAGAGGAAGTCTCCAATGAGGAGGTATCAAGGGGCATGATGGAAAATGCATCGACGATCGTCTCGAGATATCTGAGACCCAAAATTTTTTGTCTACAAGTATATGAGGAGGTCATCGTACCAAGGGTCATCGGAGGGGATGAAGAAGAGGTGTTCGTCGGGAAAATCCATATTGAAGCGGGAAGTTGTAGCATTCGAAGGAAAATTCGTAATGAGTTTGGCGAGGATAAACACTTTCTTGCTTTTGGGATTTGAGAACTCTAGGTCATATTCCTGGAGGATAATGATCCATTGAGAAAATTTCCCATTAATTTGTCATCGACTAAGCAAGTACTGCATGGGGTTGGAATCTGCTATGACCTTGGTAGTTCGAAGCAGAATGTAATGTCACAGTTTTTAGACGGTGAGGACAACTGCTAAGGCGAGTTTCTCATTATGATTATATTTCAAGGGTGGCCTTGAAACATGTTTACTAATGTAGTAAATGACATTTCCACCCCCATCATCCCCTAATTGCATGAGGACTCCTACTACTAAGACAACTTAGGCTGGCAAGTAGAGGATGCAATCGCGATCATAGTCTGGGGGACTAATAAAAGGGGAATTGGATAAGGAGGCTTTTAAATCATCAAAAGTTGTTTGAGCATGTTCGTCCCATCGAAATGGGATATCATGATGCGTTAAGCGGAGAAAACCATGTGCGAAAGTGGCATAATCTGGGACAAAGCAACATAAAAAGTTGGCTTTGCCTTGCAATCTCTGCATTTGGCGTAAATTCATAGGTGGTGGAATTTTTTTGATAGCTTGGACCTTGAGGGGGCCCACCATGATGCCATGTTGGGAAAAAATGAACCCAAGGAGGCGTTTGGTCATGATGCAAAATACACACTTGAGGGGGTTCAAGTGGATATTGTACTGGAGACTTCATCGCAAGACTATGCGTAACTCGTCTAAATGTTGAGTTCACTTTTTGGATCGAGCCGTGAGGTCATCCAAATAAGCGAGGAAGATGCGAGCAGGATCATGGAAAATTTAGTTCATGGCCCTTTGGAACATAGCACCTACATTATTGAGTCCAAAACGCATGACACGATAGGAAAAGGCATCCCGCGGGGTAGTAAAAGTTGTTTTATATTGATCTGTTGGATGGATTTGGATTTGATTGTAGTTGGAGAACCCATCCATAAAGGACAGTGCTTCGTGGTCGGCACAGTCATCGATAATTTGGTCGATGAAAGGGGTTGGGAAGTTGTCTTTGGGAAAATCATGGTTGAGATCGCGAAAGTCGGTGCAGACACAAACAATGCCATGTTTCTTGTTAACAGGGACGGGGTTGGAGACCCACGAAGTATACGCAATGGGGTAAATGAACCCAACAGTGCGTAACTTGTCAATTTCGTCTTTGATAGCCGTAGATTTGGATGGGTAGTGAGGGTGTTGCTCTTGACAAACTGGGGTAACATCGGGCCATGTGTTGATTCGATGTTAGACGATAGAAGGATCGAGGCCAATCATATTCGTATATGACCAGGGAAAAATATCTCGATATCCCTAAAAGAGAGCTTTGTAAGCAATGAGTTATTCAGGGGAGCATGCAGCACTAATGGTGATTTCTTCTACAATTCTCAGTTTAATGGAAATGTCAATTTTGACGGTGGGGGAGATGTTGGCCATGTTGCCTTCTTCAAAATCATCTGGGGTAGGGATAGGGTTGTTGAACCAGTCTATATGCCCCGAAGGAATAAAATCATTGGTTTCGATTGTTCACATGGAGGCTTGGCTAGGAGGATGAAAGGCCTCATGTGAAAGGAAAAGTGATTTATGATGGATCACATTCCATGGGCAATTGGGAGTAGTGAGTTCCTCCAGGATATCTTCGTCGCAGTGGAAAATGCGAGAATACAGGGGATCCTGGTGTTGGGTATGTGTTATATTATTTGCATGTGTGTGTGTGTGGGGGTGCGTCAGATTCGACAACTGCATCGTGGGGTTTTTTCTATTTTATCGGATTTTTCTATTTTTAGCGGTTTTCTAAATTAATCTTGTATTAAGGGATTAGGGTTTTGGTAGCTACAAAATACCTAAAACATTGTATATATTGTATGGTGAATGGTGAAATTAATATAATGAAGAGTTGAAAGGTGCGGCACCAAGGAAGGTTGGTTTTCTCCCGGTTAAGGATTTCCAATGTAAATCTCTGTGTACTATGTATGTGTATGAGCCATTGATTAATTTCTATTTTTCTTAAGAATTTGTATGCATTGCTTTACTTCACCGGTTTAAAACTTACACCTGGGAGGTGAAAGGGGGAACTGTCAAAGTGTGATTGTCCTCAAGTGGCGAGGATGTCGAAGGCATATTGTGGATAGGCTGCGAGGGCCTACTAGTCATAAAGAAGATGTCCAATATTGTGTAGGGTACCTTGTTCACTCAGGGACTGATGACAAAATATATCGAATGTCAATAATGTGAGCCTCAATAGGGGGTGGCTGAGAGGGATTTGGATGAGATATTTTGCATGCTGTGACTAACATTTGGTGAAATTGAGGTAGAGTTGGGAAATGATGAGTGTAGTGGCCATATTCTGAGCATATGGCACAAGTGAATTTGGTTCGCAACCCTTTATTTCCTGCAGTGGAGGATTTTGTAGTAGTAGTGGACGTACTTGGTGGAGTGGCGAGAAATGTGGTTTCCCTAGGGATTTGGATCATATTGTGTAACTCGGAAAGAGTAGGACATCTATTAGTGGGGTCTCCTTCTCTTTCGCATAGTGCGCAAGGAGGTTGAGCTCTGGAGGAAGTGGAGTCGTGGTCTCTTTCTTCTTTCGTCTACCCCTTGCAGTGGCAGTGGTGCCAATAGTTGGGGGTGATGGTGGTGCGGCACTAGCATGTATTGGGATCTGCATC
>JZKD02S1816160.1:490634-545959 GCA_000966675.3 Picea glauca
ATTGCATGTAATCAAATGAGCATCATACATAAATCAATTGTAAAATAAACAAGCATGTGGATAGGTGGATTTTGTCTGCGTGGGGGAACAATAAAAACAAATGCTTGTGTCCTAAAAGACGTATCGTCCTTCCTCTCAAATAGCATTGGGCATTCCAAAAGCACTCAACATTGGGGTCTGAAGCCACCGGAGTAGGAACCAGTGAAGGTTGAAATAATCAGTTATAATGAGGGGTATAGGGTGCATATCCCAAAAGAACTGGTGATATTTCCCAATAGCCACAAAAAATATTATCAAGGTGTGATTGCAGCCCACAATTGCCACTTGGGTAGATGTCCTATGTTTGGTCACTAGTTACCTCATTCAAAGTGCAGCATTTAGATTTTCAGTCTCAAAAAGGGGTCAGGGGTTGGATTCCCTTCCAAGAGTTGGGTGACTCAAGGAGGGATGCATAGAACAATCGGACCTCGACCTTTAACCCTTCACGGGTATCATCCTGCCTTATGGTGTAGGAACACTTGACTTGGAGGATTTGAAAGTTCACTATTTCTCAACTTCTATTGTTTGAAAATGTGAGAACTAGATAACGGGAGTTTATTTGGATGCCTACCCCTGAGATCCTTCCTAGACTAAAAAAAATTTGTTGGCACCTCCTGTGGAGAAAAAATTAGTGAGTTTTTACAAAAATTTTAGATGTGGTGAGCTGAGAGATTGGGGGTGTGAACCAATCTCGTTTGAATTAAATGGGTGTGGATAATTTCCAAGGAAGTAGTGGGACATTTCAAAATTCCTTTGGAGAAAACCTACTTCAACCTCCACTATTCAAAATGAAATTATGTGTGTGAGGAGTGGCTTTGTGTGCAAGAAAGTGAAAAATTGTGCCAAGTTTTTAATAATTTAAGTGTGAGATTGAAACATGTGGACTTCATGTGGTCCTTACAAATCTTCTTTACCTAGCTTACTATGTGTCATTGGTACAACCTTGTGAAATATTTAAAGCCCTAAAGAACTAGAAATGTGGAAATGTGTGTCCTTTACAAATCCTTTAAACTCCTTAAATGTTGTTTACACTAAGAAATCTTTGAAGCTATCCTAGATTGCAAGCATGTGGGCATGTATGGGCCTGTTACTTTGATCTTTAAACTCCCCTAGATTGTGATGTAAACTAAGAAAGCAAATTTAAGAAACTATCCTAAGTTTGCAACATGTGGGCATGTCTGGGCCCTTACAAAACTTTAAGATGATTTCAAAAAACTAAGAGGAACCCTGGGGGGTTTTGTCCTCTCCTAAAGATTTTTGTTAAGGGAGATGAAATGTCCCTTTAACCACCTTTCTAATTCCCAATATCACACTAGGGTGTGAGGGAAGATCATAATTAAGGGTCAAAGTTAACTTATAGTCCCAGTGTAAGTGATTTATGTATGAAAACAATAACCTCAACTTAAAATTTTACAAGCCAAATAATCCATTCATGTGGAAACAAAGAAAAAGAGGAGAATATTGGTTCTTTTTAACCCCTAAGTGCCTATGTTAGCTAACCTTTCAATGGGAAAGGACTCTAAGTGGAGTGTAGTTTCCTTACAAAGTGCATGAAAGTAAAAAACTAAAGGCTAGGGGCCTTCAAATCATCATAAAAACCCTTACAATTTTGAAAAACTGGAGTTATGCGCGGGTTACAATTTTGACAGGTGCACAGTGGGCACACAATGCGTAGTGTAAAGAGACATATTTCATGCACAGTGTGTAAAGTGTGTGTCTGTGGGTAGGAAAATCCGTGCACTTCCTGTCACGCGTCGGGGGAGAAATTTCCAAGTGAAATACTCCTTCCTCAACTCTAAATTTTGACTTATGCAGGTTGGGCTAGGCCTGTTTTGGTACCTGTAAGACAAAACAATTAAAATGAAGTGCTCTCTAAGCTCAAATAGGGAGGAATTTGATATTGATCCCCAGTATGGTCGTCGATCTATTGTGTTGGTTTTGTCACTTGGGTGAGCAAAACAACAACATTTGCATGTCTAGATGAGCTTGATAGAGAAGACAGAAGTTTGTGAGTGGGTTAAACAAGCCAAACACATGTATAAACAAATAAATAAACTAAAACAACTAAGAAATCAATGTTAGAAAGCATGAGAAACTTAGAACCATGAAAATCAAACAATTACCAACATATTGCTACCAATGGATCAATAGATTAGTAGACAAAACACCATAGAGAAAAATAGGGACTTATGAGTCCCCTCTTCCTCCTTGGGAGGGATCTTGAGTTCCCTAATGGAGAGTTCTTCATACAATGGAAGAAATGACAAATGGTGAAGAAAAACAATGCATATTCCCTCGAGAGGTGAGTGGAATGGACTATTGCAATGGTGCTTGAAGGCTCTAAAGAGCAAAGAGGATTTTCAAGGGAGAATTCTTACAACATAACAATATTATGAAGATATTGGTTTCTTAGTGCACCCATGGCTCTTATTTATAGCATTCATACATGGAAAAATTTAATTGGTTCATAGTGTGAACAAAGGTCCTTTTAGGGCACCCTCTAGTCCTTGACCAGCCTCCCATTCAGAGTTTTCTCAGATATGAGGGCCAAATCGTGTTGGGGGTTGGTCCATAAATGGTTGAGGGGACGAAAAAATTGATAAATGCATCATTCATAGAAGTTTGTGTCTTTTCTCGTACATAGTCGTGCACTTGGTGCATTGTGCGCAATGAAGGCTCTGTTGGCTCGCGCACACTGTGCATTGTGCACGCGCTTCCTTTGGTGAATCTACGAATTTCAATTTTTGACCCAATTGTATAGTTTTTTTCTTTTTGAGTGGATTTCAGTGTTGTAGGTGGACTATTTGTTGTTGGCATTAATGTGTTTCTTTAACCATTTGCATGCAATGTTGTAGATGATTTTTTAGTGAAAACACTTCCAGTTGAATTGTTGTGATCGCGATAGTGGCAGTGGGGTCTGCATAAATGATATGTCTGTTTTCAATATTTTCTGGATTAGATTCCAAATCATGGTTTGGCTCCGTGTCTTTGACCTCAACCACTAATGATTATTTCAAGTGACATTCATCGGTGTTGTGCCAAGGGATTTTGTGGAAGTCACACCACTTCCCAGTGCCATTCTTTGTCTTCTCTTTACCCTTTTTTTCCTGTGTCTTGGACTGGTTGTCTAGGGGTTGTTGGTTAGGGAAGTATTTATCGTGACTTGGTTGTTGCAAAGTTGCAGACCCAAATTCCCATTTTTTCTGGTCCCTAAATTTCTTCTTGATTTTGACAGCATATCGATAGGCAGCTCCCAATGATGAGATGCTTAGGAAATCCATTTTGGTTTGGATGTACCTATGTAGATCCCCATGGTATTTCAGAACCAGATGTCACTCAGAGTCTTTTATACCTAGCTTGGTGTGCAAGGTATGGAAAGTATTTGCGAACTCCGACACTGTTTGGCTCTTCTCTTGCCGCAGTGTGGTCCATATCATGCACTGGTCTTCATAGTTATCAACAGGATAGTATTGTTCTTTGACCACATCCACAAGAATATCCCAAGTGGGCTCGGCCCCATATATTCTAGATTCCTCTATGTAACTTTTATCCCAGTAGGTTTCCCACCAATGTTTGACATGGGGGAGAGCCTTGAGGAGTGCGAAGGTGATATTTTCCCTATCAGAAAAAATTTGAGCAAAGAAATGGCATTCTAATAGATTTAACCATTTTTCTAGGGCATTTGCATCTATTTGACCTTCAAATATGGGAATATCAAAATTAACTTGTAACTTGAAGAGAGATTTTCCTCCAAAATGGTCGTTTGATGAAGATGCATTTGTTGTTATCAGCAGGCATTGAAGGATGTGTGCAAAATTCTCCATCATTTTGTCCCTCTGTTGCGCAAGATCTTGCTCAAGCAATAGTTTAATAGAATATTTTTCTCCATCATTTTTCTTTTCTACCACCATCGATGGTTTCTTGGGTGTGCGAGAGTGATTTTCCTCAAGAGAGACAAACTCAAGACCCAATTGACTATACTCAAACCTTGTCAGGGACATGCACTAAAAAATGATCAAGAGCAGCCTGCTCTGATACCACTGATCCAGATTATGTTTGGAAGGAAATGAAAGAAGAGAAATTACAATGAACACCTCATGAAAATTTCCAGAAACAGAGAGATACAACAATACCGGATTTCTATTAATGAAATAATTGTAAATAGACTGTAAAAATACAGAGTGCAAGACTCGCTAGAATGGTGGAATCTTTATCTCTAAGAAGAGATGTGATGACTAGGCTCATTCGCAAGAAGATGATTGCAATGAGGCTCTGAAGGCCTTTTTATGTTAAACAGGAATTCCAAAACCCTAGACATCCAAAAACCTAACCCTATTAAAATAACATAACTCAAAAGTTATATAACAAGGAGAGCTTGAAAGTCTTCAAATGCCTCTTATGTTTAATTTAATTAAACATTATAAAATCTTTAATATAAACCAATTTCTATAGAAATTATACAACCATCCAGGTCATTTTCAACTGTGCACATTTAACATCATGGCATTGAAATAAAACCACTACAACCGACTTCATTCACTGGCAAAATTGTTTCATTTTAACTGCAAACTTTTAATTTCATATGTTACTTAACAATGGAATGATCCCAGTAGAAAAAGTCAGACCAACTAAGGGAACGATGGAGTGAAATCTATGCCAACCAAAATTCGACATAAGGTTAATGTCAACCCTGCAATTCTTATCATATGACAGACTGGGTTCAAAGGTCTAGTGGCTTTATTCACCAATGATCTACCAATAAAAATCGACAAAAACCCTCATAGGTAACACACAACCAACGATGCAAGTAGCAGGTTTACCCATTGTTCAATCATAACCAAACTCAAATTAAATCCCCAACATGTGTTTACAACCCCCGAACCAAAGAGGTTCGGGTCCGACCAGAGGGAGAGAGAATTAGTTAATGAAGTTTATACAACCAAAACTATAACATCATCATTACAACTATGACACAGTCGAATCTAAAGTGTCACCATCCAACAATTTCCCTCGTATACATTCAAGACTATGGGAGGAGTTTCAACAATGCCACCATCCAAAAATGAATCATAGAATGAGAACCAAGCTTCACATTCACCTAATCAACTATCACAAAACTTCAGACTAGGTCGTGGTCGGTACCTGGGGAGAAAGATATAAAGATATAACAGAGGCCGAAAAATCACCTATGACTGTGTGGCACATCAAGAAACAAAACCCATCACAACCAAAACACCATTGCTATTAATGGAGGTAAACCCATTTCGAAATTGCAGAAGGAGCGAAACAAGAGTCATAGCATACCATAGTTACCATAATTAGTCCCAAAAATGGAGTATCATAACCAATATATTATCAACAAACTCTAGAATCAGAGTGCTCAACTATGACAGGGAACAACAATATCATTTGCACAGCCATAACCCATAAATTCAACAGAAAGGAACCATAAACCACTTTCAACATGCCAACCAACTCGCACAGACATAGCTTACATATTCGCCACTGTAACTTTAGAAAGCAAGCACCCAACAAGAAAAAACTAAGATCCAACCATCTATTCTACCTTGGAGTAGAGTGCATAATGAATGGAAGACAAGAAACTCATACCTGTTGTGGAAAATGCAAAGGAAAACCAATGACTCTGTTATTTTCTCCAAAAGTCAAGCAACACGGAATAACCATAGTGCAAGCCAAACACAATGTGAACCAAGGAGGGTGGCGGCCTCAAGGGTATGGTTGGAGCGATGTGTAGTAATTGCACGTTGTTTCCAACATAAATGACCACCAACCCAAGTATGAGTGCGCCATGCACTGTCCCCAAAACATTAGCATAACAAACCATATAATAGGCCACAATTTGCCAAAAAACACAACGATTTGCCACCTTGTTGTATGCAACCTTAACACCATATTTCATATCCATTTCTAGAAAAAGGGGATCACCTCATCACCTACATTAAACATATCATATAATATGATCATAATACCATATGTCTAATAGATCCCAAATTATAAAGATTGAATTTCCCTCAAATAATAACATAATTATTGTCCACCATCATAACCATGAATAATTTGTGTGTGAGTTGAAGCTTGAACCTTTTCCATATGAAAACCAACCGTAATATAGTGATGCATAACAGCTGTGAGAAAAGTGCTTATCACTTTCTTTCTTATTTTAAATTTTCATCCATTATAATCATTAATTGCATGTGAAAACTTGTTCGAATTTTTGTGTTTTCTCAAATAGCAAATGCTTAGTAAAGTCGTCATGAATGCAAATTAGAGCGATGTTTCCTCTTCATCATGATTCAAGAAAGGAGGTCCCACCTATCTAGATATTATTTAGTAAATGTACATAAATAGTAAGGCATTACAACCCATTTGTAGGCAGGAGTATTACGTTGCACTTCTGGGCGTCAACATTGTGCACCACTCCCATCTGCATTGATATTCTCTTCCTAGATCTTGTATATATCTGATGTGCACTCTGTTAGTAGGTCGAATGCCCAACAGTCCTTTTCTCCGTGTCCTATCTATTTATAAATGTTGAAAAACAAGTTCTTTGGAGTACTCTAGTATTTCTGGAGTAATGGACACTCAATGGGATAATGACCCCATTTCTTAGAGATATCGCAGTATCCTCCTCCGGTTAGTGGATTTGGTGCTCCTACTGCAAAGTACTGTGTGAAAGTTGGGCATTTGTCCTTGTGTTGGACCTTCATCCTGCACTTGGTACACCAAATTTGTTCTCGTTTTTGCCTTCCTTTGGTAATCTCAACCAGTGGAATTGTTAAGGCAGCTAACTGTGTCTGAACTTATGTCATTCCCCCAATGTCTCCTACCAGTGACAAATTTAATTTAATTGTGATTTCCAGTGCCTCGGACTGCGACGCAACCTTGTGTTGAATTAGTAGTCTATGAATGTGGGGTAGTAATCATGAAATGAACCTCTCTTGATTCTAGTGACCTTGAATCTAGAAATTCGGTCTCCCATTACATCCTTAAAACGTTGATCGTAGTCCCATATTGACTATGCTTACACCTACTTGATCTCCTTCAATTCAATAATATAATTTCATTATGAATTTGTCCTTTTGAACTCTTTTAATAGTGCTTGTTTTATCTCTGCCAAAGTCATAACCTATCTAGTAGTTTTAGTACCATATAACTTCATGTACCATACCAGCGCACGAACCCTAAATGTTGTCGCTAACTGTGCGATCTTCATCGGTTTGTCCTGTATGTTTTTAGTGGACCAAACTGTTTCGTAGACAAACAAGTGTTATTCTAGGTCCTCTGACCCTACTTCCTTGAATTCAGGAAGTATAAGAATATTATCTATCCCTGCCATGTTGGTTTGTGTATTCCCTCCTCTTGGTGATGTTCGTACACTTTGATTTTGACTATGCGCACTACTCCAACTATTTCGGTCGGTATTGTTATGTCCTCCTTGACTAACTATGATGGATTTCGACAAATATTCAAATATTATTTTTGTTATGAGGAAAATCTCTCTATGGCTAGGGTAAACCACAATAGACAAAAATGACTGCAGAAGTCAACTCTATTCTCAAGTATGTTATATAAACAAATATGCTAGCGAGACAAGATAAAAGGCCTACCTCATCCAGACGTTCGATGAAGTCCACCGTTGAGCACTTGACCTAAAGAAATATACCTGCAACTAGTCTTCAACAACCAAGAAAAGCAAGCATATGGTGATAATATATGATGTTAGCACATTCAATAGCATAATACATTAATATACATAACAAACACGCCCATGGAATAATAATTCAAATATTTTCAAGATATCAATTGGACGGGAAAAGAGTATTTCTATTAATATATGATCAACAGAAATGAAAAAGTTACAGACTTCTATGTCGGCACGGTTCAGAACCGAGAAACTAAGTTCCCTCCAGTTGGGCCTCCACCACTTCAATCCTCCACCAAAGGCAATCTCATAGAAGAGAGACAATGAAGTTCTCAATCAGTAAGGGAAGAGATTGGCTTGAACACTGTGTTCAGACTTAAAGGACAAAGGGATGCAGACTCAATATGAAGTGAATAATTCCTCCAGAGTAACTTTTCTCTCAAATTTGTATTCTTTCTCCTCTTTTCCATAGCTCGGAATTCACCCATTTATAGCCTTCAAATGGAACTAAAGGGTCGAGTCGGAACTTTTCCAGTATATGGAAGGCCAAGGATCATAGATCTTCTGTCATGACATGGAAACCCGACACCAGTTTTAATTTGTGGGCACAAATCTCGATGTCCTCGGGTTGTAGTGGTGCAACCTGCATATACGCATGTTGTATAGTAGTCAAGGTGCTTACATGTGGAAAAAATGTATTTTTAGCTCTGGGATTTGCCAAAAGGGATGAAAAGTATGCATAGGGAAATGGAAAAAGGCCCTCTATGCAAGATTGCATAGGGTGAGGAAAATCTTGCTATAATAGATGCCCCCTAATGTGTGAGGGCAGAGGAGTATCTTCAATGGCCGAAATGCATTATAAAAACCCAGAAGTGGAGTGATGGGGAACCAGATGGAAGAACTAGTTGCTCAATTCATTCTGCAATGACTTTGCATACATGGCTTCCAGTTTGAATTACACTACAGATCCATGTGAAAATATACCAAACAATTGTCTATGGCCATGAATAGGCAAATACAAGTGTGGTTACATGCCAAAGGTTGTCATAGTCAAGAACAAGGCCCAGTAGAACCAGTCTCAAAATCAATCTGAAGATATTTGTATACCATGGAGTACAATCTAATCTCCCATGATCACTGAAATCATATAGGTACCGGTCCAATGAAAAGGAAGCAACAGCTTAGGAAAGTTGCGGCCACATACTGATGTCTTCAAGTCTTCTACACAATCTGACAAAGGTGCAAGTCTACATCATGTGAATAAAGGAGTTGAGGTCGAACATAATGAGACATTGTTTGATTACTGGTCATTGAGGTATATCGTCAACAAATGCGAGACAACCTACCGATGATGAAAGTAGCTATCAAGGCACCAAGTACATTCTTACAAGTGTTAATAAAGGAGTTCGGGTTAAACACCTGAAGAATCCATCGATTAGGAGACATTGATGTATTCCCAATTGTCGATGGCGAGAGAACCTCCCACTAATGATTGCAAGCCTCGAGGTACTCATAGGAATCTAGGTCTCATTTCCAGAATAGATGAGTTCAAGTTGATGGAAGGAGACCCTCTAAAAGGAGAGCATTAAGGCATCTCTCACCATTCAACACGAAGTATAAAGCAGGAGCTTCATGATTTGGAGTAAATCGCATGAAGAACATGTTCACGAACCAACGACCATGTGTGTCTTGTGTGTGTGCCAAATGCAAGCGGTACACGAAAAATACCCTTTGAATAGCATCCAATGAGGAAAATTGCTGACAAAAGAGAGGAAAACACCAATAAGGCTAATGGCATCCAAGACACTGTACGAATCCAAATATGTGAATAGATGTCTTGTCATCGAACACAAGGGAAACCACCCAGTCAACGACCAATTATGAAATGTCGACTGTTGGGTTCAGGGTTACCTAAGACCAAGGTATGTGATAGGACTACAACATCATGTGATTCTGAGACAAACTGAGGGTATGGACGACATGCAAAGTCAAGATTTATGAGGAATGGCCGACACAGGTTGATAGACTTCCTTTGAAAAAGAGCATGAGACATATTGAAGACTCTGGAAGCATAAACTCAATGATGAAACCATGAGATGAAGGAGGCATCAATCAATTTCTCCATAGGGACTGGAAGAGTAACCAATTGGTGGAGAAAATTCTCTGTAACGAGATTAGCTTCCTAAGGCCAAGCTAAACCCAAAATTATGATGACAAATGGACTCAATAACTTTGTGTTATGTTCAAAGGCAACATGACTGCTACCAATATAATATAATATTCCCTTCTCGCCCGTATTTTTTTTTTTTTTATAGTCAAATGAATGCTATGATATAGAGGAGGAAACGAGTGTCACAAGTAAGAAAAACTAGTTCCAACAGTGGAACATACCTATGCTCAATGCAAGGAGATGCATGTGGGATATGGAAACTCAATGGAATGTTCCCTCTTGAGTATAGGGTGTCAAATTGCAAAGGATATAAACGAGGCTCTACTTGGTTGAGAATGAAAAACTACTGAGGCAAACGGTTTATAACGCAAAGAGAGAACCGACTATAGGCTCAATACTGCAAGCAAGAGTATGAGATGCAATCACAACTTGACACCAAAAAATGTCATTTTTCATAATTGCAGTCTACTTGGTTTGAAAAAGGGATAAACTTGTACCAAATAGACGTCGTTTCAAATCCAATTTACGAGTGTGAAAGAGACAATTTCACTCGACAATCTTTTCACTTTTTTAAAATGAGTCGGAAAAGAGCTTAAACCAAACTCAGTTGGGAGTCCTCTAGGTATAGGGAAGCATGTTTATGAGTGATAAATGAGGCTCATCATAAAGTCATGTATTAACTATAAGGGACTCCTGGTCCTACGGAAAAAAATCTTTGCATGGGCACCAAATGAAGCAGAGGATCTAACTAGGGTACCCATGTTTGGTAAGTCTCTTCCACTTGATAACGACGCATATTATAGCAAATGGAAGGTTATGTGTCACAACAAATGGGTTCGTACCTAAGTAATATGAGTGACAGTTATAGGACAATACAAAAGTGCATGGTGGAATGGATACCTATCCTATATGTTGGGTAGTGAAAATACCTTCCTGTGGTTACGAATGGTCAACATAACATTGAAATTTGCAAGAATCCCTAGTGAAAACTACAAAAACCAACTCAATCCACTGTTGTATTAGTCCATTAGGCAAAAAAAATGACTCGAAACTATAGAAAGTGGGTAAAACCTACTATAAATAGTAACAAAACCAAAATTTACTATGTCATTTTGACTTTTTACCCAAATAGTGAAAATTGGACCAAAATACCTCTGATCTTCAATTGGTGATTGCGGGAGCGTCGAGTGACAAAATTAGATACCGTCTAGACCAGGTAATTCCCCTTCCCTCCTCTTCCTTTCCAGTGGATTATATTTTTTAATTAGGTTTCAAATTTTGAGTAAATTAAGGCGCAAATTGAGTATTTCAGTGTATGCAGGATGACATTCATCGAGTCATGTATATGTGAGGTTATACGTGACTGTGTAAAATACACGACGCATGTACTCATCCCTATATGCGACTGTGAATGTTGCAGCCCGTGTACATGTCCGTAAACAAGGTTTTCTATAGTTGCCAACTCAAAAATTGATTTTTATCTAGTAGGATGGTCCTAGAATGGAGAGAAAGGGAACACGAGGAGGCAGATGTTGATGTGGAAAGAGATTTGGGGGCCCAAATGGCCTTCAAAAGATGCGGCTTGTATAAATTTTGGGCACTCAAAGGGATGAGGGCCTGGGTGAGGTTGATTAAGTTGCTTGTGGATTACTGGGATCCTGACAGTGAGAGATTCAAACTCGATGGGAAACCATTGAAGATTGAAGTCGAGGATATATACTTTTTGACTGGGTTATCGCACCGGGGTGAGGTGATGAACCTTAAAGACCAGGGAGTTGGGAGCGTGATGAATATAGAGGAGTACATGTATTCTCACTGTGTAGCAGGGACCAAGAAGGTCGGAAGTCAACTCCCCATCCGAGCGATAAATAGTCTCAGCCTCAAGATTGTTTTCCTCATTTTGACTAGGATCATAGGATCGGCTTCATTGCACCAGGCATCGAGGTCGCTCATGTTCTATTATGTAGAGTGCTTGAGACCCATTGTATACGATTGGTGTACCTCACTATTGGCTAATATGAGGAGCCAATTGATAGAGTGAAAACAGGGGGACAAGAGGAACTTCGGGTTTGCCTCTATCTTATATAGCTTTTTCTTCACGAGGGTTCCAGGTTTGGGACCTAGAGTGAAGATCATTCCGAGAGGACCTCACAATCTAGCCATGGCACAATGGACCGAGGTAATGAGGAGTTAGGGGGGAGATTGGGGGCCCACACCCTACAACGATGATTTTTTCTACTGGTGGAGGCGACAGGTCATTTCTCTGGATGACTACCCCTATGTAGGGATCGACTTCAGAGGGGACCCTGACATGCCACTGCCACCAAGGACCACCTATGGGGACATAGGTATGTCAATTTTTTTAAATATTTCATTTTTTTGTATTTTTTTATAGTAAAACAAAAAACAAATAGATGATGCTTAAGTACTAACTAGACACTTGTGTGATGCAGACGTAGGTCCGTGACGGCCAAACGGGCTTCCACGACATCGTCGGAGGCACCAGGGAGATGAGGTGGTGGGAGGAGAAGCAGAGAGAATCCTTCAAAATGTGCAGGGCAACCTGTCTCGTTTGACACATAGGATTCCAATGGTTTAGGTAGAGGATCATTCGGAGGCCATGCAGCGGCAAGTAGTTGGTGTGCCCAAAGCTTGGGTGCGACTATTTTGGCATCTCGCAAACACTGTAGCTTGTTATCATAACACACATAAACACCATATTTTTTGAAATATATATAAAACAGGGATCTTCGACTTTACTTATATTACAATGTGTACATTGATGAGATGGTTTTCTTTGCTTTAGTTATGTGACAATTGCCAATCTAAAACGAAATTAGCATAAGCATCAGATACATAATTAGAACTCCTAGGTATGTGATAATAAGTAATAAAATCAAACTTTCATTCTAAAAGACGTACCTATAGGAATCGTTGGAATAAAGTAGGATCACGCACATAATAATTGTCGTTCAATTGACATACTACTAATTGGGAATCCAGACAAACTTCTAAAGAGCGAATACCATGTGAGATAGCATCACGCAAAAGTTCGATAACGGCACTATATTCGGCCACATTATTCATGGATGGCCTTAGGCATACGCCACTTGAAGACACCAGTAGACCCTTGGGTAAGTAAACCACCCAAGCAGAGGAAACCAAGTTCTATGTATGACGACTACCTCCATCTGCAACTCCTAAGTAGACCGAGGACTCCGTTGACATCTACCAACCAAAGGAAAACTCGATAAGCAAGTTGAAGACGGAAAAGAAAGGGAAAATATATATACACTAAATTATATTAGTATACAAAGAGTTACGCCCAAGCTTGGGGCTCAAGTGTAATATCTTTTTAAGTAGAGCCCATTCATGGGCTCGACCAACATATTCCCTTCATAATATCCTAACTCATAGGCTTCATTTTCTAATACAAGTCGCACGATATAGGGACCATGCCACATGGGTTTGAACTTGCCTGTCCCCAGCAGTTCTTTGGCTTGATCATATAATAGGACCAATTAACCCTCAGCGTCCAACCAAGGACAGAAAGACTTATTGTACTGGACCTTGACACATCTTTTGTTCGCCTCGATAGTCGTAGAGGTGTCTCGGCGTTGCTCGTCAAGACTCTCTAGGTGTACAAGGCGTCGCTCGAGATCGAAAGTTTCATGTAGCAGTGTGACTCCCAAATTAAGAGAAGGGATCTCACATTCAATAGGTAATATCAACTCCACGCCGTGTCCTAACTACAAAGGGGAAAAATTGGTGGCAGTCTTGACCAAGGTTCGGTATACCCAAAGTGTGGGATATAGCATAATGTGCCAATCAGACTTACTATGGCTGAAAATTTTCTGCAAAATGATCTTGAGAGACTTGTTGATGGCCTCTACCTGTCTATTTTCCTGGGGGTAGTAAGGGGAATAATGACTATGCTTAAACCTCAGCTTGGATGTTAATTCTTCCATCATTTCGTTCTGAAAGTGACTTCCATGATCAGTGACAATCTCACTTGGGATACCGAACCGGGCGATAATTTGATTGAATATGAAGAAGGTGGCAGTCTTCCCATCAGATTTATCAGTAGGCATGGCTTTGGCCCACTTAATAAAGTATTCGACGACCACGATAATGTGTTGATGCCCCCAGCCAAAGTTGGGTTGCAATCCACGAAGTCCACCCCCCACTTGGTGAAGGGACCGACAGTAATGACTAGGTGAAGAGGGGTTGGATGCGAGCACATTTTCCAAGTTAGCACCTGGCAGGGGTGACACTTCTTAACCGCTTCAACAAAATCTTTAAATATAGATGGCCAAAAATAACCGGCTCGCAAAATTTTATGGGTTGTCGCAAGCTCGGATATATGACCACCACAAGCCCCACTGTGGTAGTCATTTAGAACTGACTCGAATTCTTCGTGAGTTAAAAAATAGTGTAGGATATTGTATATTCCTCAGTGATACAAAGTGTCACCGATGATAGTGTAATTCTTAGCTTGGTATCATACACGTCATCGGTCATCTCGCGAGAGATGCTGAGGGAACTTCAAATTTTGAAGATAGAGAACAATGTCTCCATACCAAGGGTCAGACTATGAGACAAGGAAAATGTGTTCCTATGCAAACGAATCAACATGGATAACATCCTCGTCCAATCGTGGGAAGTTGGATATTAACTCCGCAAATACTAGTGATTTCTTGGATTTCGCAGCAGCGAAATCGAGATCAAATTCTTGTAAAATGTCAATCCATTTATTATATTCCACCCCCTATGATATGATTAGTAAGTACGTATTGAAATGGATTGACATCAGCAACCACAATAGTCTTTCAAAGAAATATATAATGGCATAAATGTTGGACTGCGTGAACAGGAGCCAAAGCTAGCTTTTCAACGTGAGAATAATTGAGCTCGGGATCAACTAAGTTTCGACTAAGATAGTAGTTGACGTGCTCGCAGAGATCATCATACTCCTAAATCAAAACCATACCAATCATCTCCTTGGACGCAGCGACATAAAGAAATTAATCCCTACTATAGTCGGGAGACTTTAGCAGAGGCGTTGATACCAAGGCTTTCTTCAAAGCATCGAAGGACTCCTGGGCTCATTCATCCTAGATAAAAGGGGTGTCCTTCTTCAAAAGACGCATGAAACCCTTAGTGATATTGGCATAGTTTACTATAAACCGACGTAAAAAGTTAGATTTCCTCTATAAACCTTGAAGTTGTCGAACAATGCGCGGGGGAGGCAAGTAAATAATTTCCTCAGCCTTTAACGGATCTACCATGATCTCGGTCTCAAAAACTAGAAATCCCAAAAGATGACCAGACCTAATGCAAAAGATGCACTTATGAGGGTTCAATTGGATTCTATAATAACTACATCTTTCAAAAACTAGTCGAAGGTGCTTATAGTGATATGCTCTCTTACAAGAGTGAGAAGCAAGATTGTCAAGGTAAGCTTCAACTATATGCTTAATATCGTGGAATGTGAAGGTCATAGCATGTTGGAAGGTTGCTCCAGCGTTTTTAAGGCTAAAAGGCATTTTCCAGTATGCGAAAGTACCCCAACGACAAATAAATGTTGTCTTGTGTTGATCCTTGGGTTTTATTTGAATTTGGTTATACCTTGAAAATTCGTTCATGAAAGAAAACACTTCGCTTCCCGCACACTCGTCGAGAATCTGATTGATGAAAGGCGTCGAGAATTTGTCTTTAGGATAGGCTTTGTTCAGGTCACAAAATTCCATGCATACACGGATGGTTCCTTGCTTCTTATTCATAGGAATGGGATTGGATACCCATTCAGACAAGGGAACCGAGTAGATAAAGCCATCATTAAGTAGTTTCTATACCTCTGCCTTAATAGTAGGGGCCTTCCGGGGATTGAAAGCTCTAAGACATCGTTGAACATGCTTAGCATCCGAATAATTTCTAATTTCATGCTCGAAAATATGAGGGTTGATTCCTGGCATCTCTTCATATTACCAAGCAAATACATCTTAGAATTCCTTGAAGAGCTCGGTGTAGATCAGGATTTCTTCTAGCGAACAATCTGCACCGATATGTACATTTTCAATCCTGCTAGGTGTACAAGAGATATCGATCATGACAGTAGGGTAGATACTCGCCATATTTCCTTCGGCATAAATTTTGTGCATATCAAGTGGAACTACGGCGTGACCAACTATCTCACTCAAAGTATATCTAAATTCATCTTGTTCAATTCTAGGAAGCTCTGGGAGAAAATAAGAGCAATGATGCATATCATCCCAAGGTTTGTCAGAACCATTCATGGCTTTGATGATGGCTTCATGTGAGGGAAAAGTATCATCGAGGCATTCATGTGAACAAGACAATGAAGTGGCCCATACGGGCTTAAGAACAGGATCCTCCTTGTCCATCAGCAAGGTAATAGGATTGGGATCGGTGGAAGAGTCAAGAACGGCTTGATACGCAATCTCCGATGTTGATAGTGGCATGGCCATTCCAGCATGGGACTAACATTCACAAGATTAAGTCGAGGAAGGTAGGGTCCAAGGATCGTTAAAATAGGAAGTGCGGAAAGGAACGGACCTCTTTGATGAAACGGGCCTACTGGACATGGCATAAACATGGTGAATCGGTGCCATGAATTCAAAGGTACCCATAAGGGATGAATACATTCTGACACTGATATTCTAAGTTGTTGATTGAGAATTTTTGACCATGGGGATTGTTGGCACAGGGGCAGACCCAGGGTTCAACACTTCAACAACACACCAACAAAACCCTAACTACCGGGCCTTTCAGCAACACCTGCGAAGCAGATGAAGTCTCACTCAAGGTAGAGGCAGGGGTGGTTGCAGGACTCAGGTGTCTGCAACCTTAGCTGGGACACAGATCTGTGATTCTAACACTTAGAAACACTTTATCATAGATCATTCATCAGTATTTAAACCGCATGGCACTCCGCAGATGGCACAGAGCACTGCAACATTCACTTAGATCTAGGTTAAGTTAGCACTTAGCAACAAAAAAATATGTCTAGCACTTAGCACTTTCATATATGTCATATCTACATCCATACATCTAAGAAACACAAAGAAAAGAAGATCTATCTAAGTATATCATAGCAAATCACACAGCATAATCATATCAAAGCACAACACATGGAAAGAGACAAACACATTAGATAGAGGCACCAAGCACAACACACAGGTTTACCGTGGTTCACCCCCACCCTGGGGCTACGTCCATAAAGTCTTCTTCTTCTTTATTAGCTTTGGTCAATCTGATTACAACACAGAGCTTAAACTTGTACTCCACATAGGATAGGAGATCTGCGCGCACCTTGCCAGATCCTCCTTCCCCAAGTATATATAGCACAGAGCCTTCTTACAATCCATGCACTCAGCACTTACAGCACTTGCACTCAGCTCTACAAGTCAGTCACATAGTATACACAAAGCCTTTACTAGCACTTAGCTTATTCGCCTCTCTTACATTGCCTAGCTACATATTTATACTTTAAAAAATAGGCCTAAACATGGGTAAACCCATGGGTCGGCATCCCATACCCATTACATTAACCCAAAACCCTAAAAGAGGCCCAAAGTGGACCGAGATCCTGTGATCTCTGCTTCACCTAGTGCTCCATATTTGATAGGGTGTCGAAGTCCAAAATAGTCAAATATGACCAAGTGTTCCTCAAATCTTGGTCAAGGGTCAATAGGCCCCCAACACTCACCTGTGACTCATCCCAAGTCACTTTGGTTTGATCAATTCCACCTCAAATGCCTCGAGATTGGCTCAATCTACTTCGATCTGCTGCATTGTGATAGCCTCTTTCTCAGTGAACTCCTGGATCACTGCGTCGTTCACTGGCCCTTCCAGGCGTTGTTCTACGGTGATGACAACCTGTTCAAGATCATCTCCTTGGCTTTCAATTCCAATAAACAATTGGCATGCCTTTTCTTGGATTAGTTGAATTCATTGGGAGACTTCCATCACTTAACTTTGCAGTGTGTGTACCTTTTGTTGGGTGGTGCGTTGTTATGGAAATATCTTCATATGTTTGATTGGGGTCAAGGCCTTCAGTTGCACCTGTAGCGTATCTGCGTGCTGCTTTGCTTCTTGGAGCTATGCCTCTAATTCCTGCAACTCAGGATTCTCTGCGAGGTTCTCGTAAGTCTAGGTGCTTATGGCGCTCAACTACTTGTATTCCAAGGAAAAGGTTTTTAATCGGCCAACCGTGCTCCGAGCAGTTTCCTCCTTTAGGTCTCTTACTTCTTGAGGAGTCTCGGGCATGGTACGAAGTTGCCTCCCTTAGGTCTCTTACTTCTTGAGGAGTCTCGGGCATGGTACGAAGTTCCAGATCTGCGATGCGCTGCTGAAGTTGTTGGATTACTTCTTCCAGTTGTGCCACCTGTTGTGGGAATCATTCTTCAATCTTTACTTCTATGACCGTCACAGAGTGACGTGCTTTTTGAACCCTTTCCTATACTTCAAGTTTCTCTACTAGCAACTGGTCCTTGCTCTGTTGTAATTGTGCTTTTTCTTCCTCCCACTTCGCTTCCAGGGCAATATTTTTTCGTTCTGTCCTACTCTGTTGTTCTAGAAGTGTGCTCTGTACTTGTGTCATATCCTGGGTGTATTACGTTGTGTCTTCTTGAGATCATTGAAGGCGAGCTTCGATTTTATCGGTGAACTGGTGTAATTAAGTGGGCTCATCACCTATTCCTGTTGTTTCAATTGTCAAGGGCATCGTAGAAACTACTAGGCTGGACTCAAGTGCTTGCTGCACTTCTTGAAGTTCACCCTTGATTCGGATGAATACCTCCTCCTACTTCACTTCTTGCTTTTATGCGATCTCTAGTGAAGCATCATTTAGCGCAGCGATTAAGAAGTCGAAGTCATCCGGTGTGAGGGTGGTCTTAAACGTAGTCTGGGTGGCCTTAGCTTTCTTTCGATATGAGGGCTTTCATGAGGTAATCTTCCTTTTCTTGGAGGGATCCTCCTCCTCTCTAGGCGGAGTAACCTTGCCTTTGTTTTGCTCAACTTCTGTGCCCCCTAGTTCTTCACCATCACCTCCCTACACAGGTGAGATCAAAGTAGTCTTCGTGGATGTGCTATGGACTTCTATAAATTCATCATTCTTCTTAGTCCTTCTCAGTCCAAGTGTATCTGGCATAGCTTCAGGGATATCTTCATCGAACATCTTTGTGGGGTCTGTTGCAACAAGGAGGTCCGCCAACCATTCCTTGGTAATCTACTCCAAGCCTTCTTCTGTCAACTTGTAGTATGATTGGAGTTGTTGTTTATGCTCATCAGCACGCACTGTGATATAGGTGAAGTGGCGGTCTGCGCTGAATTGTATCAAAGGTCTAAACCTATGAAGTGTGTTCGGGGTGAGGCGCGGTGTAGACTAGATTGCATTCTTCAATTGGTTGTAATAGGCGTGGAAGACGACATTGGACTGCCACTGCTTGTTCATGTCATTGGAGTACCACAATGTACAGAACTTCACGGCCAGTGGTTCTAAGGGTTCGATCTCTAAAAAAGTGGCACCTTCTGGTAGCTCCCATGCAATGAAAGTGATCAGTATGAGAAACCAACTAAAGTGGAACTCATACCCTTGGTCTTGCGCTTCTCTGCAATCAAGCTCTAGCTGGTTGACCAGGTACTGCACCCAGTTCATTTGTAGTCCCTCGACGTACTTCCCTGTGAGGTCAACTATGAATCCAGTCACTTGTGTTGGTCTATTTTTGTGAACTAACTTGCCCACGATCAACTGACAGGCAAGGCGCACTGCGCCACTCTGGATAGAGGTTACCTTGTATCGTCGCGTGTCTTTCTTGACATCACCATAAGTTTCTTTTATTCGTTGAGCGAGAGCGTGATCTGCAGTCTTTCTGGGATAAAACTCCTATGGGTTGGGGCCTTGCATACTAAGTCTTGTGATTTGATTGTTCAAGGTCGTATCCACAGTGATGCGGTGGTCTAACCATAAGTATCCTCCGTGGTAGTTGGATAGTAGCAACTTTACGCATGCATTAACTTCCTGGTGTCTACCGAAGTGTGGAATCTTCATTAAATTAAGCAGTGTATACTGTGCGAGGTTTTGGGTCCATGACTGCGGGACAATATTAGAATTATTTCCTTTGGTCCTGGTTAAGTACTTATGCGAGGCTAACATACTGTAAACTTTACGTTCTCCAAGGTTAAAATCACTAAATTTCAGGGCTGCGAGCTTATCCTGGTCAACACGAACTGCGCGCACCCCTTTCGGAAGGTACGCGATCATCAAAGTGTACTCAAAGTCTCTAGGTACACTGTCACGGTTGATGGAACCGCTCAGAGGTGGTAAGTAAGTAGGTAGAATGTGTGGGATAAGCTTGGCATTGGCGATGTCATCCCTATGCTTGGTCTGTCTCTCATCGGTCGGTCGGGATGGACCGACGCGAGCATTGGAAGGGGAGGCTTGGACTCCTCTTGTTGATGATGCTTGGACTCCTGTAGATAATCCTCACTCTGACATGACTCTCTCAGTAATTAGGTCAATCAAAACTTCTTCAACTACTTTCTCGGCAACGTTGAGCTCGTCTTAAATACAAGCTTGGGTAAACTAGCTCGGGTGCGAAATGAATTCAGAGACTTCATTGAACAGTATGGGAACAAGGCAATGATCACAGGGTGAAGTAATCTCAGGTTCGGGATCAAATTATCACTTAGAAAAAAGTATTCTCGGTGCGTGGCACGACAGACTAAGTAGGGAAACTTAGAAACGGTTTGCTTGCAACGGGTATGAGGTTGTATTAACTTATGTTCTATCCATTATGGTGCGATCGAATGGTCTAGTTATGAACCATAAATGTTTTTCGATCCATTCAGAGTGGCAGTCGAATGGTTATATCGGCTTCCAACAGCTATATTGCTTCGCCATGGTGAAGTGACCTATGTCGTTGTTCTGATATCTCTGGGAAGTTCAAATTCTGCAAGTTTTCCTTTTGGGTGGCTCCCTCTGGAATTTTCTATAGCCTATTGATCTTAGCTCTCTTTTTGCTTTTCTTCCTAGCCTTATTTCCAGTGAGATTCATCTGGGTGATTCCCTTCCCATTCTGATTCTTATTTACCTTGGACATAGTTACTTCGTGTTGTTGGGATTCTCTTCTAAGACTCAGGGGTAATACTTCTTCTATATCTGAGACAGATACTTGAATCTTCTGTGAGTCCTCTAATACTCTTCCATCTTTGACATCTTGGCTTCTAGTGTCAAACAACTTTGTTTTGCTTTCCTGTTCTTCAATCAACTGTGTGATCCTTCTAGTCATGAAATATTTTAACTCTTGTCTCTGCTTTTCTAAAACTTCTTCTTCTTCCATCTTTCTATCCTGGTCTCTATCAACCCAAGGTTTTCCTAGTAACTTGGTAAACAGGGCGTTGTCCTCAATAAATTTGATAATCTTAAAATATTCCTTTGTCGAAGTTCCCTTGATTGTCACAGGTATCTGAGCGAGCCTTCCACATAACATCATTAGTTTTCCTCTGAATAACCCTATTCCTCCTAATGAAGGGATCATAGCAGGCTTCCCTATAGCTTCCCATGTTCTTTCTGGCATAACGTTCACTTGTGTTTCTTCATAAAGAATACAATCAATGTCGAAGTCCCCTATTCTGGCTTCGATTTTCTCCTTTTCTTTGAAGATCTCTGATAACCTAACATGTCGATGATCATTCAAGGTGTCCTTCATCTGCAACAATACCTTCTCTGATTCCTTCTGAGTTTCTATTATTTCTAGATCTTCCTTAGGGTTTTCTTCATTCAGATTCATTCTTTCAACTTAGCAATCATTCTAGGGAAATCCAACACTTCGTGGTCCAAGGCTTTGCAACAGAGACAACTAGGTCTTCCACCAGGGCATTCCTTAGCAATATGTTTCGGTCTTCTACAACTGTAAGAGAGGGTTAACCCTCTCTTTCGTTTAAATGTTCCCCAACTTATTTTGTACTGCGCACCAGGATCATGGTAGCTAGCCTACAAAAAATTCTTTCTAGGATCCTACATCCATTGGTTAGTCCAAACATTCTTTCTATTCATAGGTATAACATATCTATCATTATACTTATCAAATCTATTCGTATCAATCTTTCTTTCATCTATCAATGCCGTAGTTTTGAAGCTAGGACAGAATCTATCAATCATACCTAGATCCATGCTTTAGAAAAAAAAAAAAACACTAATCTCACTTCTATAGAGCACAGAACTTTCAGATATTAAAAACTTTTAACTATTCTTACCTTTATTAGAACACATAACTTACAGATCTTACCTCTTTTCTGCAGATTTGACCTCTTTCTTTCAGAAATTTCCACTTTTACTTTTCTTAGAGCATAGAGCATTCAGATATCACTTATTTTCTTCAGATCTAATCTTCCTTTCTTCAGATATGACCTTATTTCAGGCACAAAGCTTCACAGGTTGGGTAAACAGTTGTGTACTAGGGAAACAGATCTATGCATAAAGATTTATTTTGCACAAAGTTTCTTCTTCCTTAGTTCCCAACAATCACAGTTTCAGGTCTTGCAACGGAACCATTTGTTGGCACAGGGGCAGACCCAGGGTTCAACGCTTCAACAATGCACCAACAAAACCCTAACTATCGGCCCTTTCGACAACACCTGCAAAGCAGATGAAGTCTCACCTGAGGTAGAGGCAGGGGTGGTTGCAGGACTCAGGTGTCTGCAACCTTAGCTGGGACACGGATCTATGATTCTAATACTTAGCAACACTTTAGCATAGATCATTCATCAGTATTTAACCCTCATGGCACTCTGCAGATGGCACAGAGCACTGCAACATTCACTTAGATCTAGGTTAAGTTATCACTTAGCAATAGAAAAATAGGTCTAGCACTCAACACTTTCATATATGTCATATCTACATCCATGCATCTAAGAAGAACAAATAAAAGTAGATCTATCTAAGTATATCATAACAAAGCACATAGCATAATCATATCAAAGAACAACACATGGAAAGAGACAAACACATTAGATCGAGGCACCAAGCACAACACACGGGTTTACCGTGGTTCACCCCCACCTTGGGGCTACATCCACAAAGTCTTCTTCTTCTTTATTATCTTTGGTCAATCTAATTACAGCACAGATATTAAACTTGTACTCCACATAGGACATGAGATAGGCGTGCACCTCGCCAGATCCTCCTTCCCTGAGTAGATCTAGCACAAAGCCTTCTTACAATCCATGCACACAGCACTTACACTCAGCTCTGCAAGTCAGTCACACAATATACACAAATCCTTTACTAGCACTTAGCTTATTCGCCTCTCTTACATTTCCTAGCTACTTATTTATACTTTACAAAATAGGCCTAAACATGGGTAAACCCATGGGCCGACATCCCATACCCATTACATTAACCCAAAACCCTAAAAGAGGCCCAAAGTGGACTGAGATCTCATGATATCTGCTTCGCCTGGTGCTCCATCTTTGATAGGGTGTCGAAGTCCAAAACGGTCAAATATGACCAAGTGTTCCTCAAAGCTTGGTCAAGGGCCAAAAGGGATCGATGGTCCAACTGATGCATTGGGGCTAGCATATGCAAAAGATAAATGGTTGATCATCACAATATTCCCATCGTGAGTAAAACAGAGAGTACGGTAGACAGATGATACGATGGAAGTCATAGCATAGGTCCAATTGCGTCCTAGTAATAAGTTATAATCAAGAGGCGCATCAACTACCTCAACATCCACCTCTACTGTCTTCCCACCTAACTGGACTAGAAAGGCAGGAAGAATACTGTGAGGGCGGAAGGAACGATCGTCAAAAGTAGTCAACGTGGTCGTCAATTGAGAAAGATTCATAGAGCCGAGAGATTTCCAATAGATCAGGGACATCACACATGTAGCAGTGCCTTCATCGACAACCGCATGTTTGATGGTATATTTTGAGTACCCCATGTGGATTTGGAATGCCACATGGTAAGGCAAGCAAGGCTTCACATCCTTGATGTCAAACTTGATAAATTTTGAGCCACTGGGGTCCAGAGCTCCTAACACAGATAGCAAGGCATTCCTCTGTGAAGGACACATCTAGAGTACCTCCAGAGCCAACATCGCACAAGGGGTTTGACCCAGATCCTCAACAATAGAGTAATTATGGGTGGCTCTATCATTTGGATTATGGGTAGAGCGTTTGAGTACTCCTTTCAGAATATGAGGCGGTGGCTCTGGTTTTTTGATCTGTAAAGTCTTCTCTAGAGGAGGAGCAGAAGATTCTAGACCAAGTATAGCCTATGAAGAACTATAATCGTGATATCAGGTGGCTGATGCGGTCAAAGCTCGTCTTCATCACACACAAGAAGAAGCAGAACAAGCTACCTAGACCTTGAAGCAAGTAGAAGGCAACATTGTAGAAAAACGCAGAATTGCAGAACAAGAGAAGGTTGCTCTCTAGGCTGAATTTGAAGCGGAGAAAGCACAGATGCAGCAAGAGAAAGAACAGTTGCTCGCAGAGTAGCTCGAAGTAAAAGAAGCAGTAAACATAGCCCTTCACTCTGTGACAGGCTTAGAGCTACACGCTGAAGACCGAGTAACGCATCAAGTAGAGCAGCTTGCAGATTTAGAGCAACGAATAACAGATTTAGAGCTCCGCACTGTACCTGACACCCCACAGGATGTAAGGGACCAAAGGGAAGCAACTGCTCACAGCGTAGTTGAGAGAATAAAGTTCCTTGCCTTGGAATGCAAGAAACTGAGTGATCACAGTGCCAAAACATATGAACAACTCACTGCAAATCTAGAGCTGAAGGCATTGGAGTCGCAACTCCACGAAGCGAAGTATCAAGCAAAGACAATACAGGCGAAGTTGAAGCCCCTGTCAGTTGTAGAAAGAATGAAGCGATCCCAAGAGCAGCGCACTACCTAGCAGCAGGTCCATACTATTTAGAGCATAGTTATGGAAGTAAATCATAGGCTCTAACCTGTATAGGACAAGGCTTACCAACTATTCACAGAAATCGAAGGTCGAGGAGAGAAACTAGAGAAAGTTGTCACTGCAGTTGAAGAACGCCTCGAGGGACCTGTTGATGAAGTAGCCATACAATAATTCATTGAACAGGAGGTCGTAGCACAGCAACAAGTCAAAGCAGCTCAATCCAAGCTCGAGGATTTTGAAGAAGAACTAGTCAGATCAGAGTGACTCGGGACGAGTCACAAGTTGTTGGACAACTGAGAGGGGGGGTGAATCAGTTGTCATCGTGCTTCAACAATTATGCTTCTTTTGAAATATTTACAAGGAAATCAATGATGATCACAATAATGCATGGAAATAAACAGTGGCACATTCAGCATCAGTCACATATATGAGAAACACAGAGACAGATATTTCCCGAGGAAACCCATACAGAGTAAAAACCTCTTTTTCTTTATATGATAAGTAATAGTTACATTCTTTACATTATCATACATATGAGAATCGACTCATAATGAGGCTACAACCTCAGTTTTGCAAGCTGCTACTTGCTGAGAGCACCAACTCTCTGTTTTCTCTAGCACCCAATAGAAGGAAGCACCAACTCCCTAGTTTCTCTAGCACCAACTAGAAGGAAGCACCAACTCCCTGGTTTCTCTAGCACCAACTAGAAGGAAGTTACAACTCCCTGTTTTCAAGCACCCACTTGAACCTATGAGGACAACAGTCCTCCCTAGAACCTCCCTACCACCCTGTTTTATAAATCTTTACTACTGAAACTCATTACAGTGATATAATGTTCAACAATGGCTTACACGACTCATCACCGTTCTACTGCATTTCATTGCTCTGTCTACCTCACTGCCTTCCTACACACATGACTTGCGATGTCTCTTCTTTTTCTTTTTATTCTCTGTGTGCCATGTCCATTCACTACACAGTTCCTCTTCTATTCAATTCAACTACTGCACTCTCCTCCTTCTTCACACATGAATCACCTTCAACAACAGCAACCACAGCAATAGCAACCACATCTCTTCTATGTACCATGTACTTATAGCATCTGTTCACCTTGTGCATGCAATGTGCGCAATACCTCTACATACTCACACCACATCGATATCCTCCACCTCTTTGAGTGCTCTGCCTGATCATCGCAACTCTTCAACTTCTCTGGTGGTTCCCACCACGCGTCCAGCATCACTGGGTGTTCCGTTGATATTCCTCAGCCTCTCTAGCAGTTGAGACTCCTCTTCTTCTCTGGCATAGTCGAGCTTATGCCTTATATTTCATTTACAGAATTCAACACTCATCCATATGTCAATCCCCTCTAAGAATAGTCTTAATTCACTGGTAGAAGCCTGGAGACTCTTCAGATTCTCTGGCGATTCAATCCATGTGTCTATCATCACTAGGTGTTATGTCGAGATTCCTTTTTCTCTCTAGAATTTGAGACTCTTCATCTTCTCTGTTACAGTCGAGCTCACCCTCTCTGTTTCAGCTACAGGCTCCAACCCTCTTCCAGTTGTCAATCGCCCCTATGACCAATCTTCATCCCATTGGAAGATTCCCAGAGACTCTTCAACTCCTCTGGAAGAAACCATCAATGGTTTCTAGCAGTTACACTATGAGGAGCAAGATTAGCCCTCTGATTGTGCTCAAATTCACCTGCACCGTTGGATTAACTCTGAAGGGTATTGTCATTATTTACCCATTTCACACTTTCACAATTCAGAGATTCTGCGATGAGACATCTTGACTCTCCATGTCACGAGCTCCAAAAAGGAGCTTGGCTGCTCTAGCTCCCTCCTCTATGTGACCACAGTCAGTGACCACCGGTTACAATGACAATTCACCTTTTTGGTATTTCGACATTCGTATGATGCAGTGTCTCGACACTCCCAGATGCGATCCCCAAAATTTCGAGGTGGAGCTCGTCTGCACTAGGTCATTCCTCCATGTGACCACACGCAGTGACCATAGGTTGTGCTAAAAGGCGCTTCGAACTCATGATCTTCATTGACCCTGATCGACGGTCCACGATCTCGATGAATCAACAGTCCAGATCTCATCATGAATTCACATCTCGTTGTTCCTTAGATGGAGGTTCTTGTCACTCCAAGTCGCGATAGGCGAAACTCTGAGATGGATCTTAGATCAATGGTCCACTTTCTTGGTGATCCGAAGGTACTGATCTTTTCATGAATTCGCATCTCGTTGTTCCTTAGATGGAGGTTCTCATCACTCCAAGTCGCGATAGGTGAGACTCCGAGATGGAGCTTAGATCAACAGTCCACATTTTTGGTGATCCGACGGTCCTGATCTTTTCACGATCTCGCATCTAGCGAGTTTCCACACCATGCTCTGTTGACTCCAAGTCAGCAAAATTTCAATCGCTTGCCACTTGTCTTATGATTCGATGGTCCAGATCAGATCTTGAATCAATGGCTCCGATCATATCGCGATTTCGACATTCTTATTGCAAAGTGTTTCGACACTCCAATTTCCAATATCCGAAACCCCGAAATGGGGCTGGATCAACGGTCCACATCTAACCTTGATCTGATGGCTCAGATCATTTCATGATTTTGGCATTCCTGTGGTATTGTTTCTTGACTCTCCAAGTCACGATTCGCGAAACCCCGAAATGGAGTCTTTGACATCCTCTGATCTTCTGCCACGCGTCCCTCTTGGATCAACGGTCAAGATTTTATCGAGGCTTCGCAACTCTATGAGCCTTCATTATGCTTGATCAATGGTTCAAATCAATCCTCGATCTGATGGTTAGGATTAATTCACGATTTCGCATATCTCCGAAATCCCGATAGCCAAAACTCTTAAATCCCGATAACCAAAACTCTGAAATGGAGTTGGGCCACCACTTTGATCTTGCACTTTAAAGACCATGCAGGTTCTTCCTGATCCAATGATGGTCGGAACTTATGCTCAGATCTGACACCTAAGATATTTCCTCCTCTTCTGTGCATTCTTCTTTTCTGAATTCATATCTAATGGTCATTGGGGATGGGATCCAACGGTCACTAACGCTTCTCCTCCCGAGCTTACACATCCTCCTTACTTGGAAGAATTTCTAAGTGTCAAGGGCCTCAACCTTTGATCTGCCTAAGATCCTGAGTATGCTATCTCTCTTGAGCTTTGGCGATGAGTTAACCTCATCCCTGGTTCACACCTGAGCACTGCGTTCGACTCTGCGCTAATTCCTCCTGAGCTTACTTTGTTCCTGTTTTTCCATTGCCATCAATGACAAGCTCACTTTTCCTGTTAAACCTGCCAACAATCCTCTGCACTATCTCTATCTCTTCTAAACCTGTTAAAGCTCGTTGTTGTACTTGCCATCAATGACAAGCATATGCTTCATGTTAAACATTTACCAACAATCTCCCCCTTTGGCATTGATGGCAACAAAGACACCCGAATTCTTTTCTCCCCCTTTGAAATCAATGTCAGAGAGAACATGCTCCCCCTGAGTTGTGGCAGTAATTTTAGGAGGTATCAGATATTAAGACCAACATAAAACTCCCCCTAACAGGAAGGACTCTCTTATATGAGGCATGCAGATGTTTGTATCCAAACCAGAGTCTTCTTTTTCTGATTCTTGGACCTGTTCATCTTTAGCTTCCGCTGTATCCTCTGTAGAATACTCAAAATTTCTCACCTCTCTTACTCAGACTCCTTCATCAACCTTTTCTTCTCATGAGTGGATGACTCCCTTGTCACTATTATCTCTCTTCTTTTGACTCTTTTCCCCTTTTGTTCCTAAAGGTTAACTTTCCTTAACAAGGTATTTCCTCTTGTTATCTCTACAGGATGTCATGTATATCATTTTGTACATCAGAATGTTGTTGTTGTGAATGTCGTTGTCCTACTTGAACATTGTGCAATTGTAACTTGTACTTTTTAAATGGCCCTTGGATCTCCCCATTGAATCTCATCGATCTCTATTACTGCGATTTCATTTTTCTTTGATGATGCATTCAATCCAAGGCTTTTATCTCCATATTCAATCACAAGAGAAAACTGTTACACCCACTCTCATACCTGCTTTTCTTTCTCACAAATGAAGGACCTGTATCAGGTTTCTTAGGAGCACTGATTTCTACCTTGTTGAGTCCAATACCGGATTTGTCATTTGGTGATCTATGGCTATACAAGACCTTGTCTAGGTTCATGGAACTTCTCAAGAACTTGATTTGGATATTTGACTTCTCAACCTTCAAAACTTTTGCTTCCATATTATGACATGATTCTTCTCCTACTTCTTCTGTGGGATAAATGCTAACTAAACATTATTTTATTGTATCTGAATCTTCTTCTTTACTTGCAGGGGAGGATTCAACATCAACATGATTGTTTGTCCTTATACTTTTATTCACCACTTGTCTTGAGTTTACATTTACCTTACACTCTTTGGATGTGAGCACTTCTTCACTGCCTCTGTCACACTTTTGACTTGAACTGAGCGAATTATGTTTCAAACCATCCACAAGCAGAACGTACTAGGCATCTCCTTTGTCATTACTCAAACTCACCATCCCTCTATCCTTGATTTTACCTGGTTCATCATTTTCAAGGATCACATTTTTTGTTTTGCTTTTACTTATGGACAGAAGCTTATCCATGTCTCCAGTCATGTGCTTGCAACATCCACTTTCTATATTCTCAGAGGCCTTTTGTTTTTGAATTGAAAGTGCTAGATCACATTTTTCACTATCTCTCCTTTTCCATGTGCTGGTATTTTTATCTAAGAACTTTATCCTTGGATCTGCTTTGTAGTTCTTCAGATTGCAGTTTGCAGCTTTTTGGCCAAAGTTGTGACAGTTATAGCATTCAATATCATTGTTCAATAAGTCAAATTTATTGTTGCAACGTTGTCTACTCATTGACTGTTTATTATTTTTTGACCTCCTCAATTGCATGTCTCTAGACTTAATTTGGCAATTTGCAATCTGTGATGGTTTATTACTTTGTTGTATCATTCTTTGTTGTGGCAGATATTTATTCATTGGGAAACTTAATTGCTCATGTCTAAGTCTTAAGAAACAATTTACAGCTTTGTGACCAAAGTTAGAACAGTAGAAACAATATCCATAGAAAAATTCTTTGTACCTGGAAAATGGTTGTCTTCTTTGAGCAAATCGATTTCTTCCATACTGATGATTTCCTTGAGTAGGGAGTGTATTATTTCCTTGTTCTACAGATTCATTTCTGGTACCTTTTTCTTTACTCCTTCTGGGTGGTTGATTGTCTTCCTTTGTTTCTGCAGGTTTGTTGTTGTCATTGGTTGAAGATTTGACAAACTTGATGGGTTCTTTGTTTCTCGATTGACCACTACTTGATCCTTCTTCATAGCCCAAGCTAACTTTCAACTTTGGATTCCTTTGTTGATTTACAATAAATTTAATTCTTCTGAGGCTTTGATACTTGATAGATTCTGATTGTACAAGGCTTGAAATTTCTCCATCTCTTTCCTAGTTTTCACTACTTCTTGTTCTAATGCTTCACATATAGCCTTCTTTTCTGATAACTGTCGTTTCAGAATATCTTTGATTTTCTTTGTCTCTTCTAATTCCACTTTTAGCAGGGCAAATTCTTCATCAGGCTGTTTACTGTCATTCTCAAACTGTAACAGCAATTGTTTTTGCTTTCTGTTCTTAATTCTTAGTTTGTCAATCTCTTCTAGTGCACTGATCAGTTCTCCTTCCATATCAACCACAGCTTATTCATCATTCTCATCACTACCTATGCTTTCAATATCATAATCCTCTTTGGCCATAAGCATGAAGTCACTTACTTTATCTTCACATGAAGAATCACTATTGGTGTCTTCTGAGGAGTCATCATTGTTTACACATAAACCTTTCTTCTTATCAAATCTTCTTGATTTGTGCTTCCCTTCATCTTCAGAGTTTTGATCATGTTTCTTGTGTGGACATTTATTTGAAAAATGACCTATATTACCATAGTTGAAACATTTGAAGGGCAGCTTACCTTAGTACTTGCCTGATCCTTTCTTTAATCTTCTCACGAATTTTGCTTCAATTTCATCAGGCTCACAATCCTCATTCTTATCTACTTTAAATGATGCTTCTCTAGAGGTGGTTTTATCTGTAACTATCATCATTTCATAAGCAGTCAACATTCCTAGAAGTTGATCAAAAGACAAGGTTTTTAGATCATTAAGTTCTTCTATGGCAAAGACTTTCGGGTTGAATCTATCTAGGAGAGATCTCAAGATTTTTTGAACTAAAGAAGGTTCCTCAACATTTTCACCAAGTGCTTTCATAGCATTTACCATTTCTTCTACTCTCAGAAAGTATTTTCCAACTGTTTCCTCTTCCTTCATCTTCAGTTGTTCAAACTATGTTCTGTAGGTTTGAAGCTTGGTGTCCTTTACCTTCTCATTACCTTCATAATTGTTAATGAGTTTGTCCCACATTTCTTTGGCAGTTCCTAGGTGCATAAATTTTACGAATTCTGCTTCTGCAAGCCCAATCAAGATAGCATTCATAGCCTTAGCATTGAAGCTAAATTCTAGCTTGCCATCCTTATTAGCTAGTACAACTGGCTTTACATAACCAGTATCTACCACATCCCAGACATATGCACCTAAAGGCATTATGTAGGTTCTCATTCTAACTTTCCAAAAGGAAAAGTTTGTTCCATTGAACAGAGGAGCCTTATTGGTTGAATTTCCTTCATGACTTGACATGTTTAAGCTCTAGGATATACCCTTAGATAGAAGGGGGCGGCTCTGATACCAATTGTTGGACAACTGGGAGGGGGGGTGAATCAGTTGTCATCGTGATTAAACAATTATGCTTCTTTTGAAATATTTACAAGGCAATCAATGATGATCACAATAATGCAGGGAAATAAACATTGGCACATTCAGCATCAGTCACATATATGAGAAACACAGAGACAGATATTTCCCGAGGAAACCCATACAAAGTAAAAACCTATTTTTCTTTATATGATAAGTAATAGTTACATTCTTTACATTATCATACATATGAGCATCGACTCATAATGAGGCTACAACCTCAGTTTTTCAAGCTGCTACTTGCTAAGAGCACCAACTCTCTGTTTTCTCTAGCACCCAATAGAAGGAAGCACCAACTCCCTAGTTTTTCTAGCACCAACTCCCTGGTTTCTCTAGCACCAACTAGAAGGAAGTTACAACTCCTTGTGTTCAAGCACCCACTTGAACCTCTGAGGACAACAGTCCTCCCTAGAACCTCCCTACCACCCTGTTTTATAAATATTTTCTACTGAAACTCATTACAGTGATATAATGTTCAACAATGGCTTACACGACTCATCATTGTTCTGTTGCATTTCGTTGCTCTGTCTACCTCACTGCCTTCCTGCACACATGACTTGCGTTGTCTGTTCTTCTGCTTTTTATGCTCTGTGCACCATTTCCATTCACTACACAGTTCATCTTCTGTTCAATTCAGCTGCTGCACTCTCCTCCTTCTTCACACATGAATCACCTTCAACAACAGCAACCACAGCAACTCCAACAGCAACAGCAATCGCATCTCTTCTATGTACCACGTACTTATAGCTTCTATGCACCTTGTGCATGCAATGCATGCAATACCTCTGCATACTCAAACCGCGTCGATATCCTCCACCTCTTTGAGTGTTTTTCCTGATCATCGCAACTCTTCAGCTTCTCTAGTGGTTCCCACCATGCATCCAGCATCACTGGGTGTTCTGCTAAGATTCCTCAGCCTCTCTGTCAATTGAGACTCCTCATATTCTCTAGAATAGTCAAGCTTATGCCTTATGTTTCAGTTACAAACTTCAATGCTCATCCATCTGTCAATCCCCTCTAAGAAGAGTCTTCATTCACTGGTAGAAGCCTGGAGACTCTTCAAATTCTCTGGCGATTCAACCCATGTGTCTATCATCACTAGGTGTTATGCTGAGATTCTGTTTTCTCTCTGGTAGTTGAGACTCTTCGTCTTCTCTGTTACAGTCGATCTCACCCTCTTTGTTTCAGCTACAGGCTCCAACCCTCTTCCAGATGTCAATCGCCCCTATGACCAATCTTCATCCCATTGGAAGATTCCCAGAGACTCTTCAACTCCTCTGGAAGAAACCATCAATGGTTTCTAGAAGTTACACTGTGAGGAGCAAGATTAGCCCTCTGATTATGCTCAGATTCACCTGCACTGTTGGATTAACTCTGAAGGGTATTGTCGTTATTTACCCATTTCGCAATTTCACAATTCGGAGATTCTGCGATGAGACATCTTGACTCTCCATGTCACGAGCTCCGAAAAGGAGCTTGGCTGCTCTAGCTCCCTCCTCTATGTGACCACAAGTGGTGACCACCAGTTACAACAACAATTCACCTTTTCGGTATTTTGGCATTCGTATGGTGTAGTGTCTTGACACTCCTAGACGCAATCCCCGAAATTTCGAGGCGGAGCATGGATGATTTTAGGGGATACATTTCGCTCATGGGCTAATTTTCCATGGTTTTTCCCAAAAAAATATTCGCTATTCTAAAAATGATTCGCCCAAATTCTATAGAATAAATTATTTTAACTTAAAATTCGCCAAAATTTTATACAATCTATATAAAATACTTAGAAATTTGAATATTTTTACAAAAATGTCGCCAAACATTTATAGTTGGAATATGAAGGATTAGTAAGATTCGCCAAGGTTTCTACATTTTAAAATAAATTTCCATCCTTAAAATCACCCCTGAGGCGGAGCTCGTCTGCACTAGGTCCTTCCTCCATGTGACCACAGGCTGCGCTAAAAGGTGCTTCGAACTCATGATCTTCATCGACCCTGATCAATGGTCCACGATCTCGATGAATCAATGGTCCAGATCTCATCGTGAATTCGCATCTCACTGTTCCTTAGATGGAAGTTCTCATCACTCCAAGTCACGATAGGCGAGACTCCGAGATGGAGCTTAGATCAATGGTCCACGTTCTTGGTGATCCGACGGTCCTGATCTTTTCATGAATTCTCATCTCGTTGTTCCTTAGATGGAGGTTCTCGTCACTCCAAGTCATGATAGGCGAGACTCCGAGATGTAGCTTAGATCAACGGTCCACGTTCTTGGTGATCCGACGGTCCTGATCTTCTCGCGATCTCGCATATAGCGAGTTTCCACACCATGATCTGTTGACTCCAAGTCAACGAAATTTCAATCACTTGCCACTTGTCTTATGATTCGATGGTCCAGATCAGATCTTGAATCAACGGCTCTGATCATATCGCGATTTCGGCATTCTTATTGCAAAGTGTTTCGACACTCCAATTTCTGGTATCTAAAACCCCGAAATGGGGTTGGATCAACGGTCCACATCTAACCTTGATCTAACGGCTCAGATCATTTTGTGATTTCGGAATTCCTGTGGTATTGTTTCTTGACTCTCCAATTCGCGATTCACGAAACCCCGAAATGGAGTCTTTGACATGCTCTGATCTTTTTCCACGCGTCCCTCTTGGATCAACGGTCAAGATTTTATCGAGGCTTCGCAACTCTACGAGCCTTCATTGTTCGTTATAAATGGTTCAGATCAGTCCTCGATCCGATGGTTAGGATTAATTCATGATTTCGCATATCGCGGTTTCGAGACTCCTGTGGTAGGTGTTCTTGACATCTCCATCTCCCAATTTCCGAAATCTCGATAGCCAAAACTCCGAAATGGAGTTGGACCACCGCTTCGATCTTGCACTTTAAAGACCGTGTAGGTTCTTCCTGATCCAATGATGGTGGGAAATTATGCTCAGATCTGATGCCTAAGATCTGCCCTCCTCTTCTGCCCGTTCTTCTTGTCTGAATTCATATCTGACGGTCATCGGGGATGGGATCCAATGGTCACTAACGCTTCTCCTCCCGAGCTTACACATCCTCCTTGGAATAATTTCTAAGTGTCAAGGGCCTCGACCTTTGATCTGCCTAAGATCCTGAGTACACTATCTCTCTTGAGCTTTGGCAATGAGTTAACCTCATCCCTGGTGCACACCTACGCACTACGTTTGACTCTGGGCTAATTCCTCCTGAGCTTACTTTGTTCCTTTTTTGCCATTGCCATCAATGACAAACTCACTTTTCCTGTTAAACCTGCCAACAATCCTCTGCACTATCTCAATCTCTTCTGAACCTGTTAATTCTCGTTGTTGTACTTGCCATCAATGACAAGCATATGCTACTTGTTAAACATTTACCAACACAGGTGAGTGTTGGGGTCCTGTTGGCCCTTGACCAAGTTTTGAGGATTCTTGGTCATGTTTGACCTAAATTTGGGACTTCAACAGGTTGTCGAAGGCGGAGCACAAGACAAAGTAGAGATCGTGGGATCTCGGCCCCTTTTAGGGCCCTTTTTGGGATTTGGGATTATGTAATAGGTATGGGAATGTTGACCCATGGGTTTACCCATGCTTAGGCCTATTTTGTATGTATAAATAGAAGGCTAGGCAATGTAGGAAGAGATCGGTTGTGCTAAGTGCTAAGTGCAAGTGTGCTAGGTGCTAATGAATGGTTGGGTGCTAGAGTTGTATCTTTGTGATCAATAATTGTAAGGCTTTATGCATGTTGTGTGAGACTTGTAGAGCTAAGTGCAAGTCATTGTAAGATGATGTTGAAGGTTTTGTGCTTAGATATACTCAGGAAAGGAGGATCTAGCGATCTGCACAGATCTCTTGTCCTCTGCGGAGTAGGGTTTTTGAGGCTCTGTGCATGTAACCTATTGAAGAAGCTAATAAAGAAGAAAAAGAGTTGGTGGATGTAGCCCCAGGGTGGGGGTGAACCACATAAATGTTGTGTTTCTTTGCTCTGTGTGATGTATTGATGTCTTTATATGTTTACTTTCTTATTTCTTTAACATAGATGGATGATAGAAAGATATGTTAATGCTATGTGCTTAATAATATGGATGGATGTTGGATCTGATTTATATACATGTGCTTATGCTTGAATATGCTAGATCTGATTTGTTTCATCGAGCTAGTGTTGTTAGATGCTAGATCTAGTTGAATACTGCGATGTGTTGTAATTAGGGCTTATTGCGCTATAACTAAGACTGAATATTGATGAATGTTCATTATTAACTATTGAGTGCTCTGTTAAGTTACTAGAATCACATATCTATGTCCCAACTATGGTTGCAAACACTGGACTCCTACAACCACCCCTGCCTCTACTTCAAGTGAGACTTCATCTGCTTCGTAGGTGTTGCTGAAAGGGCTGGTAGTTAGGGTTTTGTTCGTGCGATGTTGTAGCGTTGAACCTTGGGTCTGCCCCTGTGCCAACAAATGGTTCTGTTGTCGGGACCCGAAACTGTGATTGCTAGGAACTGAGGAAAAAGAAGATTTGTGCAAATATCTGACCTGAAATTGTGAAAGCTCTGTGCATAGACCTATTGCTCTAGTGCGCAGTATTGTACTTGATTTGTGAAGCTCTGTGCTAAAGAAAGAAGTTTGATCTGAATAAAAGAGGTAAGATATGAACGCTTTGTGCTCTAATAGAGGTAAGGATATTGAAAAGTTTTAGATCTGGAAGCTTTGTGCTCTATTGAAAGTAAGATTAGTGAAAATTTATGTTTCTAAAGTATGGATTTAGGTATGTTTGATAAGATTTATCCTAGCTTGAAAAATAGGGCACAGCTAGATGAAAGAAGATTTGATATGAGTAGATTTGATAAGAATAGTGAAAGATATGTTATACCTATGCATAGAAAGAATGTTTGGACTAACAAATGGATGTAGGATCCTAGAAATAATTTTTTGCAGGTTAGCTATGATGATCCTAGTGCGTAGTACAGGAAAGGTTGGGGATCATTTAAGAGAAAGAGAGGATTAACCCTTTGTTACAGTTGCAGAAGACTAGGACATCTGACTAAGGAATGCCCTGGAAAGAAACCTAGTTGCCTCTATTGCAAATCTATGGACCATGAAGTTTTGGATTTCCCTAGAATGATTGCTAAGGTTGAAAGAATGAATATGAGACAACAAGACCACAAGAAATATCCAAAAACTGACACTATGACAGGACCCCGAAAAGAATTAGAAAAAAGTATTACTACAGATGCAAGGAACCCTGAATGACCACCGACATATCATCTTATCAAAGATATTCAAATAAAAAGAGTACATCAAAGCAAGAATATGAGACTTCGACATTGACTGTGTTCTGGATAAGGAAACACGGGTGAATATCATGATAGAAAGAACTTGGGAAGCTATAGGAAGGCCTGCTATGATTCCTTCAATGGGAGGAATACGATTGTTCAGAGGAAAGTTGATAACCCTATGTGGAAGACTTACCCAGATCTCTATGAATGCCAATGGAACTTCGACAGAGGAAGAATTTGAAGTTGTTAAATTTATTGGGAACATTGTTCCATTTGCTATGTTATTAGGAAAACCATGAATTGAAAAACATCACGCCATAAGGAAAGAAGAAGAATTCTTAGAACAAAAGAAGCAAGAGTTGAAAGATTTCATGACTAGGAAGATCGCACAGCGAATAACAGGAGAGTTGAGCAAATCTATTTAAAACCAGAGACTTGGATGTTGAATTGAGAAGAATAGTAGGATACCCACAGAAGACTGAAGTACCTATTCCAGGTGCAGGTGAAGTATTACCCTTGACTTCTATAAAGGAATCTCACCAGCGCAAAGTTACTCTGTCAAAAGAAGATAAGAATCAGAATGGAAAAAGGAATTCTGAGACGAAGCTCACTGGAAAGAAGGCTAGAAAACTAAGTAAGAAGAGAGATAAGATTAAAAAGTTACAGAAGGTTCCCGAGGGAACTTCGCAGAAGGAAAATTTGAAAAATTGGAGCTTCGTCGAAATATATGAATAGCTTCACATGGCACTTCACCATGGCAAAGCAACATAGTTGTTAGAGACAGTATAATCGTTCGATCGACGGCCTGAATGGGTAGAAAGGAATTTATGATCAGAAATTTCACCACCAGACTGTTGGGACCGTGCCATAACGGACAGAACTGAGTTAATGAAGGCTTTGCACCCGTTGAAAAAGATCTATTGTCGAGTTATCTATTTATCCCTTCACGCCACGCAAAGAGAACACTTTTTCCAATCGTGATTATCTGAGCCCGCAGAATACTTGATTTCGCACAGTGATCATCACGTTAGTGCCATTTATCGCATTGCATTGAAAAGTTACTCTCCAACCCTAAGATATTCAACCATGAGTGTGCATGTCGTACGAGCTTAGCGTTGCAAAGAAAATTGTCGAAGAAGTTCTTATTGACCTAATGATTGAAAGAGTTATGTCTAAAAGAGCGATGTCTGTAAGTATTCAAGCATCATCGACGAGAGGACTGCAAGCCTCTCTGTTGACTGCTCGTGGAGCTAGATTATCCCGACCATCAGCAGAAAAGAGAATGAAAGATAGAGACGGCCTAGCCAATGTGAAGCTAATCACATCTATATTGGTCGATTACATCCCACCTCTAGACAAGGCAGTGATTCGAGATAGTGTACCAAGAGAACTTGAGTACTCCATGATTACTACGTACCTCCTGAAGGGGATACCCGCAGTTCGCGCACAGTAGGATAAGATCGCAGCATTGAAGTTCAGTGACTTCAATCTCGGAGATCGAAAACACCACAGTATGCGTGCCCCATATAAATACCTGACCAGGATGAAGGGGAAGAACTCAAAGATAATCCCTCAGTCATGGACGATGAACCTCACGCAGTCCACTCTGTTAAATGTCATGAATATGCCACACTTCGGAAGGCACCGGGAAGTGAATGCATGTGTCAAGTTATTTCTTTCATGTTAACATGGAGACTACCTATGGCTAGATCGCCAGATTATAGTCGACCTGACGTTGATAGATAGGATCACAGGCTTGAGTATTCAAGGACTCGATCCATACAAGTTATATCCAGGAAAAGCCACAGATCGCACACTAGCACAGAAAATCAAGGATACATATGGTGATGTTGAAAAGGGAACGCAAGGCTACAAAGTAGCCTCCATCCAGAATGGCGCAGTGCACATCACCTATCAGTTAATAGCCAGAAAGTTAGTACGGAATAACATACCTACGCAGGTCACAGGAATTTTTTTGACTTCGTGGGGAAGTGCATAGAAGGTTTGTAGATGAACTGGGTGAAGTACAATTAGCTAGAGCTAGACTGTCGTGAAGCTCGGGATCAGGGCTATGAGTTCCATTTCAGTTGGCTCCTGATCCTTATCGCCTTTGTTGCCTCGGAGATGTCTTAAGGTGCGACCTTCTCAGATATTGAACCATTTGAACCGTTTTACGTGAAGTTCACTACCCTTTGGTACTCGAGTGATATGAACAAACAGTGGCAGTCGAACGTTGTTTTTCATACATGTTACCTCCAACTAAAGAGAGCCATAGAAGTAGACCCTCGCATGACTCTGAACACCTTACAATGATTCTAACCTCTGATGAAGTTATGCACAGATCAACACTTCATCTATCTTATAGAACAAGTTGATGAACATAAGGAGTAGCTGCAGTCGTACTACAAGCTCACGGAAGAGGATCTTGAAGAGATCACTAAGGACTGGTTAGCAGACCTCCTTGTTCCAGTAGACCCTGCAAAGATGTCTGACCCTGACAGCCTAGAAACCATGCATGATACACCCAGACCCAGCAAAATGAAGAAGACCGAAGAGGTCCAAGAATTAAGCAGTGCCTCAAGAAAGACTGCTTCAGTATCACCTAACTGAGGGGGTGACGAGGAAGAAGAAATAAATGGCACGGGAGCTGAACAGAAGAAAGGAGAAGTAACACCACCGAGAGATGAGATTGATCCCCTAAAGAAGAGGAAGGTTTCTCCCTCGAAACGTTCTTCCCGGAAGAAATCGAGAGACACCGTGACCAAGATGAAGACCGTGCTTACTACTTATGACTTTGACTTCATCATAGCAGCCCTCAATGACGCTTCGCTGGAAATCGTGGAGAAACAAGAAGCTAAGAAAGAGGAAATGTATGACAGACTTAAGGTCAAGTTCTCAGAGGTACAACAGGCCCTTCATTCCAACCGCTTAGTGTCCACTGCACCCCCACCCTCAGGAGAACCAGAGTTGGGATATGAGCCAGCCCAACTTCGTCGATTAGTTGATGCGGTCGAAGCTCATCTTCATCATGCACAAGAAGAAGTAGAACAAGCTACCCAGAACTTGAATCAAGTACAAGGCGACATTGTAGAACAACGCAGAATTGCATAACAGGAGAAGGTTTCTCTCCAGGACGAATTTGAAGCGGAGAAAGCACAGATACAACAAGAGGAAGAACAGTTGCTCGTGGAGCATCTCAAAGTAAAAGAAGTAGTAAACAGATCTCTCCGCTCTGTGACAAGATTAGAGCTACACGTTGAAGACTGAGTAACGCATCAAGTAGAGCATCTCACAGAAGCTATTCAGTAGCTACAGTAATGAATAACGGATTTAGAGCTCCGCATTGTACCTGACACCCAGCAGGATGTAAGGGACCAAACGGAAGAAACTGCTCGTAGAGGAGTTGAGAGAATAAAGGTCCTTTCCCTGGAATGCAAGAAACTGAGTGATCATAGTGCCCAAATGTATGAACAACTCACTGAGAATCTATAATTAAAGGCACTGAAGTCGTACGTCCAGGAAGCGAAGTATCAAACAGAGCCAATACAGGCAAACTTAAAGCCCCTGTCAGTTGTAGAAAGAATGAAGCAATCCCAAGAGAAGCACACTGCTCAGTAGTAGGTCCATAATATTCAAAGCAGAGTTATGGAAGTAACTTAGAGGCTCCAACCTATACAGGACGAGTCTTACTAATTATTCATAGAAATTGAAGACCGAGGAGCGGAACTGGAGCAAGTTGTCACTGCAGCTGAACAGCGCCTCGAGGGACCTATCGACAAAGAAGCCATACAAGAATTCACTGAATAGGAGGCCATAGCATGGCAACAAGTAGAAGCATCTCGACCCAAGATCGAGGATTTTGAGGCAAAACTAGTCAGATCAGAGTGACTCGGGACAAGTCACAGGTGAGTGTTGGGGGCATGTTGGCCCTTGACCAAGTTTTGAGGATTCTTGGTCATGTTTGACCTAATTTTGGAACTTCAATAGGATTTCGAAGGCGTAGTGCAAGACGAAGCAAATATCATAGGATCTCGGCCCCTTTTAGGGCCCTTTTTTGGATTTGGGATTATGTAATGGGTATGGGAATGTCGGCCCATGGCTTTACCCATGCTTAGGCCTATTTTGTATGTATAAATAGAAGGCTAGGCAATGTAGGAAGAGACTGGTTGTGCTAAGTGCTAAGTTTTAAGTGCAAGTGTTCTAGGTGCTAACAAATGGCTGAGTGCTAGATTTGGATCTGTGTGATCAAGAATTGTAAGTCTTTGTGCATGATGTGTGAGACTTGTAGAGCTAAGTGCAAGTCATTGTAAGAGGTTGTGGAAGGATGAATGCTTAGATCTACTCAGGGAAGGAGGATCTAGCGAGCTACGCAAATATCATGTCCTCTGTGGAGTAGGGTTTTTGAGGCTCTATGCATGTAACCTATTGAAGAAGCTAATAAAGAAGACAAAGAGTTGGTGGACATAGCCCCGGGGTGGGGGTGAACCATGTACATGTTGTGTTGATTTTCTCTATGCGATGTATTGATGTCTTTATATGTTTACTTGCTTAGTGATTTAACATAGATGGATGATAGATAGATATGTTAATGCTATGTCCTTAATAATATGGATGGATGTTGGATCTAATTTATATACATGTGCTTAATTATTGAATCTGCTAGATCTAATCTGTTTCATCGAGATAAGTGTTGTTAGATGCTAAATCCGGTTGAATACTATGATGTGTTGTAATTAGGGTTTACTGTATTGTAACTGAGACTGAATATTGATGAATGCTAACTTTTGAGTGCTTTGTTAAGTGATTAGAATCACATATCTATGTCCCAGCTACGGTTGTAGACACTGGAGTCCTGCAACCACACCTACCTCTACCTCGGGTGAGACTCCATCTGCTTCGCAGGTGTTGTCGAAAGGGTCAGTAGTTAGGGTTTTGTTGGTGTGTTGTTGTAGTGTTGAACCGCAAGTCTTCCCCTGTGCCAATAGGGAATTCGAAGAGCGCCATAGGTGAAAGGTGGTAACGTAATCACCAAGATCCTCACCATTCTTACCTTCAAGTTTTGGAATGTCCAAAGGAATCTTGGTGGGGATGGGGGGCCTTGTAGGATCACAACACACAGGATTTTTCATCAACTTAGAAAATTCTGGCAGATTAAGTGTGGCCATAAAAGGGATATGGGGTTGTGACATCTGACCCCAAGATCCCTGGAAATATTGTGTTTGAGGAACTATAACCCATACAGGGTTATGGTAAGCACCATGGCCCTGTCCAGGATTGTAAGACCCTCCTCCAGGCTGATTCATAAGAGGTTGGTTGGGCATCATTCCAGTAGGAATGTTCTGATGGGGTTTATAAAATTTTCCCCCAGCCGGAGTGGCTCTAGGTTGGGGGTTGCCCAAGGTGTGAAACTGACCTCCTCTGGGTGTGAATCTAGAGGATAGAGGTGGATTCTTCATGCCAAACGTGTTGGTCAGAATCGGCACTGAGGAGGTGAGGGTATAGGATGGAAATTGAGCATAAGCTTGTCCGCCAGGTTGGTTTCTCCACCCAGAGGCAAGAGGATTAGATACGGGGTTAAAAGAGGGAATGCCTCCCATATTAGAAGTCATTTGAGGGATTTGAGAACCACCAAACAAAAATGGATAATAAGGAGGGGTTATGCCCCCAAGTCCAATGCCAACATTAGGGCCAACAGCTGGGATGGAGTTTGAAAACTGCGAAGTAAAATTTGGCATACCATAGGAAAAAGGAATAGAGGTTATAGGTATGGACTGAACATTATAGCTTGGTGAGTTACCAAGAGAGCCAAATGGGTTTGAGGCATTAGATTGATCATTTAGTATAGGATGGGAAGTAGTAATGATTGGTGCCTCTGCCACTACAACCATTGTGTTTGCAGGAGTCGAAGGGGTTCCATTAACTATAGTAGGTGTGGGAGTCAAAGGGATCCCAGTATTTTGATGATTCAGTTCAATACTCATCCTTGTAGAATCACAAGTCTGAAAAGTGAAGGTGTGGGCACCATGTCTAATAACTCTACGCCTTTTATAAGGCAAATACTTGAAATCTGGTGGTAACTGTAACAAGTGGCGGGACCGACGGGGAGGTTGGTCTGACTCCACGATGACTTAAGACTCGAGATATAAAAAAAAAAAATCTAAGGACAACTAGTAATCAAAGAGCACACCAAAAATAATCAAAAGGCCAATATGCACACAAACAGGGTAAAGTGGCTGAAAGGGGCCTTCCCCCCTAAAGAAGGTATGCCTCACCCAAGAGGGGCCTGAGACTCCCTGCTAAAGATTGGAGGTAACAAAATCAATTATAAGGGCCCTCGTGGGCTTAACAACCAGTCGGTCAGATCCCCCCAAAGAGGTAATCCTCCATAAAGGTTGTGTGTTTTCCGACCCTTATCTGACCCAAGGTACCTACAGAATAACCCTTGCAAGTAACCTATGTGTCACCTAAGTCAAGCAACTAAGCAACCAATGTATAATCGATGCACAAGCGAGCAGTCGTAAGTCAGGTCCACCGTATGGGCAGGGTAGCAAAGCCTGAAACCTTGAAAGTATCGCCTCTCATGGAGGTAAGCGAACTAGCAAGATCCCCAGATACGAATAGATCCCTAGAAATATATCTGACGCTAAGAAGATATCGAGGGGATATCCCTTCAACCAACCTCGCGTGACCTCATGATTAACTCCGATGTAAGCAGAGCCTCCTGATATTATTGATTATACAATGGATTTCTCCACTCCCTTAGTTAGACACATATGTTGATTTAACAGCCTTGGAGAAGTTTACTCACAAAATCCTATTCCAAGGCACTAAATCCTAAGCTAGTTTGTGCACCCTAGAAAATAAAATCGTTACTAATCAATTTTAAATTATAGCGTTAATTTTAATGGTCATGCTTACTCAAAAATGTATGGTAGTGAAACTCATGATGTTATGACTCAACAAGTAAAGTAAATATGAATACAATGCAAAGTCCTAACTTCAATTTTCAGTGAATGATATGCTTCTTAAAACAATGTAATTTTCAATTTCAACTTTGCAATTCTGAATAAAAATTCAATCTTTCTTTACATTCACTAAGCTAAATGACAAAGACTTGGAAGATCAAAACGCCAATCAATGCAAAATGCCTAATATTTTTGTATTTTCAATTTAAGAAAAATAAAAATGCATGGACTGAACAATAGCTTGATATATAAAGACTCTATTGTGTATAGAAAGAGACAACTCAAGTAGGATACCAAGGAGAAAAACACCCAACCCAATGTACAAGGACAATCAAAATGAAAAGATGATGAGAAAGACTCCGCCCAAAAATTCAACCAAGGACAGGTTTCCTATCATCCCACTGACACTTAATAGTCACTACAGAGACCCAAGAAGACTCAGCAATCATCAAAACATACCCAACAACCACCAAACCCGGAAAACAAGCAAAATAGGTTGATGTATGTGACTATTCAAGGAAACAATGTGTATGTACGCGACTGTCAAGCAAAAACCCACATATATGTTTCAAAAACATAGCTAGGAAAAGGAGAAGGCTGAAAGACTCAGAACCAGAGTGAACAGAGGATGTCAAGCAATGATACAACAAGAAACGCAATATGAATGAGAGAAATCTAAGGATAAAAACACTCCAAACCCTAAGAAAGAAGATTCAATCCCCAGTATGGTCGCCAATTCTGTTACGAAAAAAATCTCTCTATGGCTAGGGTAAACCACAACAGACGGAAATGACTGTAGAAATCAACTCTATTCTCAAGTATGCTATATAAACAAATATGTTAGCGAGACAAGATAAAAGGCCTACCTCGTCCAAACGTTCAATGAAGTCCATCGTTAAGCACTTAACCCAATGCAATATACCTGCAACTAGTCCTCGACAACCAAGCAAAGCAAGCATATGGTGATAATATATGATGTTAGCACATTCAATATCATAATCCATTAATATACATAACAAATATGCCCATGGAATAATAATTCAAATACTTGCAAGATATCAATTGGATGAGAAAAGAGTATATCTATTAATATATGATCAGTAGAAGTGAAAAAGTTACAGACTTATGTGTCAGCACGGTTCGGAACCGAGAAAATAAGTTCCTTCCAGCTGGGCCTCCACCACTTCAATCCTCCACCAAGGGAAATCTCATAGAAGAGAGACAATGAAGTTCTCAATCAATAAGGGAAGAGCTTGGGGTTGAACACTATGTTCAGACTTAAAGGACAAAGGGATGCAAACTCAATATGAAGTGAATAATTCCTCCATAGTAACTTTTCTCTCAAAGTTGAATTCTTTCTCCTCTTTTCCATAGCTCGGAATTGGCCCATTTATAGCCTTCAAATGGAACTAAGGTTCGATTCGAAACGTTTCCAGTATATGGAAGGCCAAGGATCATAGATCTCTTGTCGTGACATGGAAGCCTGACACCATTTTTCATTTTTGGGCACAAATCCTGATGTACGTGGACTGTAGTGGTGCAACTTGCATATACACATGTTGTATAGTAGGCAAGGTGTGCATATTTGGAAAAAATGTATTTTTAGCTATGGGATTTGCAAAAAGGGATGAAAATTTTGCATAGGGAAATGGAATAAGGCCCTCTATGAAAGATTGCATAGGGTGAGAAAAATATTGCTATAACAATTTTTTATTATGGTGAGACACATGGGGTCATGGATTCAACGTAGGATCCTATCTGAGTAGGACTTACTGGCTCTTCTATTATTGGACTGGACTAGCACCCTTCTTCTCTGCCTCATATATCTAGTATCTCTATGATTCAGACTTGTGCGCAAGGTTCCCGTACTTCTAGCTCACTATGTGACCCTTCTCTCTCAGCCCCAGTCTTTTTCCTTTATACCCACTTCCTCCATGCAACTCTCCAAATTTGTAGTCTTCCTCTAGTGTACTACCTTCTTTCATTCTCAGTCCCTTCCTTCCTCTTTCATGGCTTCCTCCCTTTTCTTAGGATATCCTTTTGTTATCCTCCAACTCCCCTATGTGCGTAAATCCCATTTAGTTGTCGGAATTCATTATCATCACATGTTTTTCACATAGTAGCATCTTTATCCATGTATTCAATGATTTCAAGAACCTCCCACATGGGCCTTTGAAAAAAATTATTTATGCAACACTGTATGACTGAAGGCAATCTACGAAAAATTTTGTAACATAACCCTCTAGTGTATTATCCAACCAAAAATCAATTGCTCGAGTAGTTGAGTTACTTACCGAATTTAATTTTCTTACTAGTTCCATCATACAATTCCTTGGTGTTGTAGCACTAAACCTTCTATCTTCTCTACTAACCTTTCGAGCCACTCGGTCATAATTTCTGGGAATTTTCCAAAGAAATTTTCGTGTTCATTTATGAACACATACTTTTGCATCCATTGCTCGTCACTTGTTCGAGGGTTCCTCTTCTCTTGTCGCGTGAAATCTTGTTCTTTTTGTTCCAACCAATCGGTGATTTCATTCTTAGTGGGCCTCCAAAACATTCCCTTACTCGCAAATTCTCGGTTCTGGCAACAGAACCATTTGTTGGTTGCTTCTTGTGTGCACAGGGTTTATCAGACCCAAAGTTCAAGTTGACCGTGACCATCAAAACCCTCAAAACATCGCCCCTTTCAACATCACCTGCTAGTGAACATGAAGTCTCACCCGATGTATCTATTGGGGCTGCAAGAACCAGGTTTCTACAGCGGTAAGGGAAAGGAAGTTTGATGTGTGAATCGTTCTTCCTGATCTTAACTTATGTATGTTCATGATTATTACCTAAACTATCATAGCCATACATGAACATTCCAGCATAACCAATTCATAGACTAAATTCATTCTCCGAAGTATATCATCATTCATGAATGCATAAATACAAGTAATAACACAAGACACAATATCCTTTCTAAACTCCTTATTTATTCATCTTATGTCTGACTATTACATTCATGATTCTTCCATAACCTTAATTCTCTTTTATGCACACACTCTCACACTTACATATGCAAATCTCTATATCTTTATCTATGTGTCTATATCTATCTATATAGACACACTCTCACACTAATTCTCTATCTATATGCACACACTCTCACACTTGGTGTCAATGACTCACCAACCTAAATGTAAATTTAAATTTAGGGTTTGGATTAGGGACATTACATTCCCATCCCCCTTATTTATGCATTGTCCTTAATGCATTATATACACATGTATATACAAAATCTTCAAAAGTATTCAAAAATATGTGGGTACTCTACCCTCATAGCATCCTCGTGCTCCCAAGTTGCATCCTTAGGACCGTACCAGATTTTGTGAGAAATCTTACCCTGTGAACAAGCTAAGCTCCCCTTTGGACCAAGACAAAAGTGGACAAGTGGTTACTACTTTCCCTAGAGATCTAACTCAATCAAGAAAGCAAGAGAGAAGAAGAATATGGTATACCTTGTTGCGATGTCCGTCCCCGTTGCTCCAATCCTTGGGATTTATCTCCAAACTCCTCAATGTAACTGAATTCCTGCAAAGACTAGAAAAGGAACTCTTCCTCCTACGCTATATGATTAAACAAAGCAAATCTATATATGAAGACTGAAACGACAATAGACAAGAAAATATAGAACACATGAACTTGAAGGTAATATACCAAGTTAATATTAATTGGAAATCCAAATAAGGAACTTACAAAGCATGCTTGATGATGCAACAATCTTCTCCAATCTCTCCTCATCTAGCCCTTGCATGAATCTTGAAATCAAAATGTTGATTCTTCTCCCAAGATCAAAGGTTTGATATCTAAATTCTTCCCCCTTCACCTTGAAAATACCTTCAATATATAGGCTTGAGAGGTACAATCACCATGATACAATGAATGATATGGTTGGGGATATGTCTCCTTAAGTTTGGATTAGATCCTACGATAGAGCCATATTATAGGAGTCGAGCACAACCAATCTCATCCCAAGAGAGATGGCCCTTAGGAAAAGGTGGAGAATCCCATAATTTCCTCTAACAATATTGATGCTCCTTTAGAGTTGAAGACAAGGTGCCATGGCACTCCATAATCATGGCCAGACACACGTTGATTCCCCCTCGTTATGAGTAGAGAAGTGCCACCATTCTAAAATTCCAAAAATGGTCAATTTTTCCAAGAAAAAGGTATGGTTTTGGACCCCAAATGATTGGCTTCTTATTCCAAACTGACTTAGGGATGTGACAAGTGTATTTCATGGTGTCAAGGGGTTGCGAAACTTAGCAAAGTGAATGTGACACTTGATAAGGTGCATACAACATTGGCGACAGTGCATGTGACATGTTGGTTGCTTCTTGTCTATGCGGGGTTTATCGGACCCATGGTTTGGATTGACCATGACCAACAAAACCCTCAAGACACTGGCAATTTTGGCATCACCTTCTTGAACATATGAAGTCTCCCCCAAGGTATCTATTTGGGTTGCAAGACCAAGGTTTTTGTAGTAGTAAGGGAAAGGGAGTTTGATGCATCAATCATTCCTCCTATCTTAACTTATGTATGTTCATGATTATTACCTAAACTATCATAGACATACATGAACATTCCAGCATAACCAATTCATAGAATAAATTCATTATGTGAAGTATATCATCATTCATGAATGCATGAAGACAAGTAAGAACATAAGACACAATATACTTTCTAAACTCCTTCTTTATTCATCTTTTGTTTGACTATTACATTCATGATTCTTTCATAACCTTAATTCTCTTTTATGCTCACACTCTAACACTTACATACACATATCTCTATATATCCTTCTCTATATCTCTATATGTGTGTGTCTATATCTATATCCCAATCATGTTACATATTTATACCCCAAAATCTAGGGTTTCAATTTCTATTCTTATTTATCCAAAAATAACTCGTTACAATGCATGGCATATCCAACTTCAATTAACTAGATATTTGCCTTCTTCTACTTCTTGTTCTTAATACATCTTTTTTGTTATCCTATTATTTCTGGAAAATTGCACTATTGTCATTTTCACTTCATTTTCTTGCCCGCTTGCTTTATCCTTTCGTCTTTGCACTATATTTGTCCTCCGCGTCCTTCTGCACCCTTTCTATCTTCTGTGTGAGTCCTTCCTTATGTATGATTCCTTCCTTCTGTGCACTTTCTTCGTACTTAGATTCGTCCCAAAATTATATCCAAAACTGCATGTCCAACATGACACTTAACAAGGTGCATACATCACTTTGTGACACTTGCGACACTCAAGTGTGAAATTTTGACATGTAACAGATGCCCCCTAAAGTGTGAGGTCATAAGAGAAAATGTTGGCTGAAACACTTTTACAAATTCTTCAATCCAAGGGTACTGGAGTAGGAGAACCTGCAAGAAGTTGCAAACAATCATCAGTCAGTATACATATATGTTCCATTTCCAAGGCAGACATACCTTTCCTAGGAATACGAGATGACTCAAAGCATGGCCACTAACCAATATATTGTGTATCCATGAGAATATTGACTAAGGATAGGGCCACCAGAGATACAATGTGGATCCATACCTCCATGACATGAACTTATCACACCGCAAAAATTCATATTGGAGCTACGAGGAGACAAAACATAGCCACGGATCAATACAATGTGGATCTATGAGACAATATATATATACATATATATATCAGTAATATTGCTAACATGGTGATTATAATGAAATATTTTACGTGCTCAAATGAGCTCCATCGCATCTTGGGGAAAGCACATAATATAGTGAGTGCCCAACCTAGGGTCTTCGTCTCGATCCCAAAATAGTATGAATCTAGCCATGTGAATAAATGACTTGATGTTGAACATGGTAGAAACCACTTGATTACCTGTCATTGAGGTATATCGTTAATAAGTGTGAGGGAAATCACCAATGATGAAAATGATTCCCAAGGTACCTTTAAGTACATTCCAGCGAATGTGAATAAATGAGTTGAGGTCGAACATTTGTGGAGTCATTCAATCATAGGTCAATGATGTAAACCTACAGTTGGAAGTGAGGAGGCATGCCATTGGGGCATGCAGGTCCCAAGGTAATAATTGGTTTCTAAATCTAATACTTGGATAATGTGTCGAAGTCGACAGGATAGACTCGTAGAAGGAGGGCCATGATGTATCCCCCGTCATTGACATGAATCTGACACAAGAAAGAGATGTGATATGGTGGATAAAATGAGTATAGACTGACACAGGAAACTGGTAATATTGCATATGGATGGTTTGAAGTGAAACTTCTCTTGAACATTGCGAGGCATGACAGATGACTTGGCAGCATTGACTCGACGAGTAACAAGAACACAATGTGACGACAATAATAGCACTCTTTTGATTGGAATGAAAAAATTATAATGACACATGGAATTGGTATGATTCAGAGAAAAGCAGATTACCCAACTATAAGACAAGACACAAACAAGTTCCATGTTCAAGGGTGACAATAGCTGCCATAAAGGATCCCAAAAAAATCGACCCACTTCCTTCAATTTTTCCCCGATCATTATTGATGAGTACCTCTTTCTTTTTTAAACGATCTTGAGGAGGATAGCAGCTGCTCGGTATAGCTCATATTCAATGAGTCCCTCATCACATGTTTAATGAACCTGAAGAAGGAGGGATTCGGTCTTGTATGGGTCCTGGAGATTGGAATCACATAGGTCCTTTGATGCATAGTTTTATGAGCCCAAAGAAGGTAAACTCGATATTTTTTCATGTTTAGAGAGTTTGAAAATAATTTAAAGATGACTCCATGGGTGATGTTTTCGTAAATTTATTCTCCCAAGCCCGAAAAAAGTGTAAAACAATACAGGGGAGAACTCTTCTAATCATGCTTGACTAGAGTATTCATTTTTCATAATTAATCTTGTTGGAACAAATATTGAAATTTTGGCTTTAGGTAGCTTAGGAGGAAAAAAATTATAGTGTTTAGCTACCGAAAGTGCAGACTTTTGGTAGCTTAAATCTCAGGTTTCATATGCCCTTAGCTGCCGAAAGTGTATCGGTCGAGACCAAGCATTCAATCATCACGCATAAAGCCTCATGGAGGAAGATCTCACGAGGAGGCATGAAAAAAATTCAATAAACGGAAATAAAATCACTAAAATAAGGTTTTACAAAATGCCATGTCATCATTTCGAGTTTCGGCCATCGGAGGTTTGGCCGACGAAATTTTTGTTTTCTATTTCCTGAAACCCGAAATCCTGAAATCTCGAAATTGAGGTTTCAGGACTTTCGGTGGCTTACGGCGCTCCAAAATTTCACTGTTAGCCACCGAAATCCAGGACTTTCGGCAGCTAAGATACCTTTGTTTTTGACATGTTAGTCATCGAAATCGCAGATTTTTCATATGCAAAAAATTGCCTTGGGAAAAAAACATTTGTCTTAGCCTTGGAGAATCCATTTTTCATGTTATAATAGTCGATCGACATCTACAGATCCTAATATTTCCATTGGTATCTTCATAAGTTCATTTGGATCTTGGGAAGGTGGTCAAAATCCCCCGGAAATATGAGGTTCATTTTCAGAAATGTGCCATTTTTTTACTGTGTTGAGTCATCATTTTCAAATGATGATTCTAAGAGACTCGAATATCATTTTGAGAAACGGTAGAAGTTTTTTGTGTATAACACATCATAGATAAATAACCTCCCTCATTTTTCCTACAGGTGTCACATATTGGGATAATCGAATCCATCTCCGAGCCCTATGTTTCGGATCTCAGAATTTCCCCGTTTGACACCTGTTTTTGAAAGGAAGATATGGGGCAAATGGAAATGGATATCAGGAAACCAAGAGAGGTTTTTGGTCAGAAAAAATAGATGAAAAAAAGCCTCTTTCATTTTATACACATCTTTCACGATCCAAGAGATACAGAACCATAACCGCAGCCCCATTTTTCAGCAGTTTGGCCCATTTTCTATGGCAGAAAGTTTCTGAATTTGATGGTAACTATTGTTATCTTTTGGGAGGATTTCGACCTCAATACCTACATGAAATGCCTTTTCATTTCTAGAGGGATTTATTTTGGAATTCGAATCATTTTTCAGTTATTCGAAAGGGGGCAGAAGACATATATTATTGTATCTTCTTGAAGAAAAATAGGAGGGGGGAACAGCCCGAGAGCCTTTTGGAGGCTGGGTTTGTAATGCATTCATTTTCAAAAAATATAGAATAGAGTGCCAAGAGATTCTACACCTTGTCACTGTCTAATTCTGTCTTCTTCCTGTGTTATTGTTTCTGAAGTTTTCATCACTTCTCTTTCTTCCTTCCATTCATTAATTCATCTTGTAATGGTTCAATTCAGTGATACTTCTGTTGTAGCTAATTTAAAGCATTCCTTAAAGTGTAGTTTTTCCTCTGTTTTTCCATGAGTAGAACAAGACCTGCATCTTAATTATTTTGCCTTATTTACAAGTTTTATTTGTTCATAGCTTTTCCTCTGTCTTGCTATGAGTAAGACAAGACTTGTGTTCAGATATTTGAAGTTTGGTGTTATTTCTTCCATTGAAATAAAGATTAGACCTATCAGAATTAAATACCTAACTCTTTGTTTTGGTCTTCTTCATCTCCTATCCTCTATCCATCTTCTTTATTAAATCAATTAGACAAACGATGTCATGCCTCTTCGTTTCTAATCTATAAATGAGTGAAGGGCCTGTTTCAGACCTAGTTCTAGAAGCCTCTTATGACTGATCAATCAACAAATTTTATTTCATTTAAAATGTGCTAAGGCTTGGCTCTATTACAGCGTAGAGTCAACTCTTGCGACAACATTTTCTGGCGCCGTTGTCAGGGACGTAGGACGAAGTTATCTTCCCTGGGATATGACAAAGTTCAGATCTATCTCTTGATGGTGAACAAGGGATAGGCATTCAATTGGTTGTGATCATTCACCTGGCGACTCCTTGGTTCGTAGACTCTACATGATTTTGTTGGCGACTCCACTTGTCTCAAATGTCAAATTCATTCGCTACTCGAATTGCTGCAAGGTTTTCCTCTGGACTTTACAAATGTTTATGGATTTCCAAACACTGTTCCAGACATTAAAATTTGGGAAGATGTCCTTCCTAAATTTGGAGAATATGAGGACGACAATCCCGCTCAACACTTGTTTGAATTCCACAAGCTCATGGAGGAATTAAATGTACATCATGAATATGTCCTCAAGAAATTGTTTATGTTTTCATTGGAAAAAGATGCTAGACTCTGGTATAAATCTTTACCCCATTCCAGTATTCCTTCATTGAGATATTTTCACACTCTTTTTCATCAACATTGTAAGAGGATATATTCAGCTGAAATCCTTTTTGAAGATTGTTGTAATATAGGATTCATAATACAAAAAGATCATACAAATCCTCTTGAAGAGGAGGAAGAAACAATAGAAATTTCTCAAGTTGATGAAGATGAGAAGTATGAGGAAGAGTTGGCTCATAAAGAATCTGGATCTTGTGAACATACTCAAGAAGAAGATATTCAGCATCCTTGTGGAAAAAACACCTGTAAAAGTCCTCAAATTCCTCTGAAACCTATCCCAGTGTGTTCAAAGCATAAAAATTAGCCAAAAATGACTATTCAATCACAGAAAATAGACTTGGGATTTTCTGAGCATGGCCTCCATCAACAATGGCCCTAAGCTCCCTAGAGCTCCTGAAACTTCAAGGTAGAAAAACCTACAAAAGAAGTCTCCAAATTCCTTTGAAAATAGTACCAATGGATTCAGAACATCCAAAAACCCCTAGCTGGGATTTTTCAGCACCTCATTTGGCCAAAAAATGAAGAAGTTAGGCCTCCTTCCATTTTCCTCCTTCAAGCTTGATGTCTCTGGTTTGCCAAAATGCACCTCTGTGCGTCCAACCTAGCCTCTGTGCTCATTTCCGTGCTTAAACCTAGCACCGGGTGCATAACTGAAAAACCATGCAAACTGTAGGACGGTTAACGAATTTTTGGCCCCCAAAGTCAGAGGTGTTGGGCGCATGGGGGGCCATGTGGCCACGTCCTAGCGCAAAGATAGGCATCATTTGCATGATCGAACGTGAGCACAACACGTGTCAGGCGTGTGGTGTTGTAACCATTAGAAAATTTGCACGTGCAAACCTACATATGGACAGGTCATATGGCACACATAGAAACCGGGGGCTGGGGCTAAGCCCCAGCCCGGACCCCCGCCAAACATACCATAGCATAAACTTAAATATAATGCAAAACGTATAATGTTAAGAAACACTTGCATGGCGCACCAGTTGGGCGGCCTTTTCCAAAGCTTAGAACCGTGTGTGGAGGTCTGGGGTTTGAATTTCATGGACTGCACAAAAATTTTAAACACCATTACCAAAAAATGGGGTGCCACATGGCAGCCCATGCCTGGGCCACGTGGCACCAAACTATTTGACAAAATATGCCACGTGTCCACCAATTATTCACCCAAAATGCCAACTCAGCATTGACACATCACCACTTTCCATGTCAGCGGTCATACCTCTGCCACGTGTGAGTCGTACACCTACCAATAAATGATTGCCACGTCATCATGTACGGACTGTACAGTCAGCTTTTTTTTTGCCTATTTGGAAAATCGAACAGATCATGATATCTCACTCATATGATGTTCGTTTGACCCCGTTCGAAGTGTGTTGGGTTCATAATAATGAGGGATACACACCCGTTCATTTTGAGGTGATTCCGGACACTTTCATTTTTGGGCTAAATTTTGACCCCTAGTCCAGATTCTGATCACACCTTCCCACTGAAAGGATTTTGGACCCACAAAAGCTTATGATTATCTGCCTGAGCTTCAATACTCTTATGCTTCCAAGTTCTATCAACTGATTCTACTTGAAAAGTCTTTTTGACAATCACCTAGATACCTTGACATGCCTTGCACTGCAACTGGCTATGTCCCTCAACCACTGTTCTCTGGCTGCTGCTGACCCACTGTTCTCTTTGTGCTTGGAAGACTGGCAGCCTTCCCACTAAGAATTAAGTCCCTCTTGCGAAATATTTTAGCGTCAACACAATTCGCTCTACAATGGCTGCAAAAACTTTCCTGCGACATCTTGTCACAAACCAAGCAAACCATCAATCTTGAAAACAAATTTATACAAGACTGAAAATGAAGCCATCAAATTCTTTTTCTCTTGTACTTCATCAAATCACATGGTGTTTTCCTGCATCTCGATGTACTCAAAATCAACTTACAAGCCAACAAACACCATCAACTAAACATAAGTCGAAAAACATGATCGACACAACATAGTCGTCAAGACAACATCGACACAAGTCGAGACTCATTT
>JZKD02S1816160.1:559162-576651 GCA_000966675.3 Picea glauca
CTCTCACAGTCTCCTCTCTCAGAATACAATATTCACCATCAACCATAGCCGCAATACATTTCCCTCATAAAAGAGGGTTGCCTTCTAGGGCAAAAAACCCTAACATAATCTCTAATGTTAGATCTGCGACCTTATAATGAATGGTCTAGATTTACAATGAAATTACAATATATTTACAAGGAAATTCTTCCTTCGGGGGCTTCACCCCCGAACCCCCGCTTTCCCCCACACCCCCCAGCCGGGGGGATAGCCCCCCCGGACCCTGCAGAGGGGGTACCCCCCCCTGCACTCCCCCGCGTGGAAGAGTGTACATACTTCTGAGGTGTAAATACTTCATGGGGTATAAACACGGATGAAAGCAAGGACCTCTGAATCAGGAAGATAATCAAGCTCCACAACCAACAGCATGAAAAAAATGCAATAAATAGAAATAAAATCACTAAAATAAGGTTTTACAAAATGCCACGTCATCATTTCGGGTTTCGTCCATCGGAGGTTTGGCCGACGAAATTTTTGTTTTCTATTTCCCAAAACCCGAAATCCTGAAATCCAAAAATCGGGTTTTCATGACTTTCGGTGGCGTATGGCACTCCGAAATTGCACTGTTAGCCACCGAAATCCAGGACTTTCGGCAGCTAAGATACCTTTGTTTTTTATGTGTTAGTCACCGAAATCGCAGATTTTTCATATGCAAAAAATTGCCTTGGGAAAAAACCATTTTTCTCAGCCTTGGAGAAGCCATTTTTCATGTTCTAATAGTTTATCAACATCTACAGATCCTACGATTTCCATTGGTGTCTTCATAAGTTCATTTGGAGCTTGGGAAGGCAGTCAAAATCCCCCTGAAATATGAGGTTCATTTTCATAAATGTGCCATTTTTTTTACTGTGCTGAGTCATCATTTTCAAATGATGATTCTGAGCGACTCGAATATCATTTTGAGAAATGGTCGGAGGTTTTTGTGTATAACACATCAAATATCAATAACCTCCCTCATGATTCCTACAGGTGTCACATATTGGGAGAATCGAATCCATCTCCGAGCCCTAATTTTCGGATCTCAGAATTTCCCCGTTTGACACATGTTTTTGAAAGGCAGATAAAAATAGATGAAAAAAAACCTCTTTCATTTTATACACAGCTGTCACAATTCAAGAGATACAGAACCATAACCGTAGCCCCATTTTTCAGTAGTTTGGCCCATTTTCTATGGAAAAAAGTTTCCAAATTTGATGGTAACTGTTGTTATCTTTTGGGAGGATTTCGACCTCAATACCTACATGAAATGCCTTTTCATTTCTAGAGGGATTTATTTTGGAATCCGAATCGTTTTTCGGTTATTTGAAAGGGGGAAGAAGACATATATTATTGTATCTTATTGAAGAAAAATAGGAGGGGGGAACAGCCCGAGAGCCTTTTGGAGGCTAGGTTTGTAATGCATTCCTTTTCAGCAAATATAGAACAGAGTGCCAAGAGATTCTACACCTTGTCACTGTCTAATTATGTCTTCTTCCTATGTTATTTTTTCTGAAGTTTTCATCACTTCTATTTCTTCCTTCCATTCATTAATTCAGCTTGTAATGGTTACAAATCAGTGATACTTCTACTGTAGCTAATTTAAAGCATTCCTTAAAGTGCATTTTTTCCTCTGTTTTGTCGTGAGTAGAACAAGACCTGCATCTTAATTGTTTTTCCTTATTTACAAGTTTTATTTGTTAATAGGTTTTCCTTTGTCTTTCTATGAGTAAGACAAGACCTATGTTCATATATTTGAAGTTTGGTGTTATTTCTTCCATTGAAATAAAGATTAGACCTATCAGAATTAAATACCTAACTCTTTGTTTCAGTCTTCTTCATCTCCTATCCTCTATCCATCTTCTTTATTAAATCAATTAGACAAACGATGTCATGCCTCTTCATTTCTGATCTATAAATGAGTGAAGGGCTTGTTTCAAACCTAGTTCTAGAAGCATCTTATGACTGATCAATCAACAAATTTTATTTCATTTAAAATGTGCTAAGGCTTGGCTCTATTACAGCCTAGAGTCAACTCTTGCGACAACAAGTCTCATGAGGCCAAAAAAGAGATAAACTACCGCTCGAAAGATTCCCTTTCAAACCTTTTAACGAGTGTGAAAGAAAACAAGTTCACTCAACAATCTTTTCATGTTTAAAGAGTCTGAAAAGATCTTAATGGAAACTCCAAAGACTTCCTTTTTCGTATAGTTTTTACGAGCTCGAAAAAGATATAAATGTATACTCGGTAACCTATTCTCATGTATTAGCAAGCACGAGAAAGAACAAATATTGAGCGTTGTAACCTATTATAATGTATTTACAAGCACGAGAAAGAACAAATACTAAGCTCGGTCTAGAAAAGACTACTACGTTACAATGGGAATGACCCCCAAGCGAGGATCACTCCTAGCAGCATGTTTCTCTAGAGGTATTTTTCCCCCATATTGCATGATAGAAGCTAGTGGATTCATTCCATCATGATGTCCAGAGGTGGGAGACCTACCCCCCAAGCGTCATTTCCTCCGATGAATCTTCTTCTTTCCTCATTTACGTGTCTAGTTACTAATAGGAATATTTTCACTAAGTGGAGGAAAAGAAGGTTAAAGTATTCGATCCAGAGTGAGACTTGATTTGAATGGAGGGGGATCTATTTCATTTTTTAATGAGATTTACATACACATTGAACTATGCTCGTAAATGTCTATTTCATTTTTTAATGAGCTTGACATAGACACTGAACTATGCTCGTAAATGTCTATTTCATTTTTTAATGAGATTGCCACAGGAAAATAACTATGCTCGTAAAGACAAGGTACTACCAAAGGATCAGATGATTATAGGGATTGTTTCACCTGAGTCGAAATCATATTTAACGTGCCAACCTATGTGGTGGCAAGAGAAGGTAAAGGAAAAACCCCCATGAGCAAGGAATCCTTAAGGAGACCTACTCCTACACTCTCAATACTAGATTGTCCTAGAAAAGGGAAACTATTCGTTGCAGCATTGTGGAGATATGGAGTTATATAGTCAAGTTGTTCAACGATGATAATTTTCTCTTAATGGGAAAATCGTAAAATATGAAACACTGAAGATGCGACGACGATCATCGTATAGAACAAACTACGACCAAGTAACAAATTGTAATTCAGGGGTGAATCAACCACTTTGATATCGACCAAAACCGTTTACCCTTCAATGTCAGAGTGAAATATTGCAATAGTCCATGAGGTTGGAAACCACTTCCATCAAACACTTTCAGGGTGGTAGGAAATGAGGCTAGTTTAAGAGAACCAAGGGATCTCCAACAAGGCAAAGACATGACATAGGTGGAGGCTCCTTCATTGAAAATAGTGTGATGGATGTTATTTCCACCAACCAAAATTTGAATCTTGAATGCTAGGTGGTGTGATAGCCTTTCCTTAAAATAGTCCAGATTAAACATAATCAAATTTGACTCCTATGGACCCATATCCCTAATGGCTAACAGTAGGGTTCTATGTTGACTTGGACAGTTCTATAGAAATTCGAGGGAAGACATAGCACAAGGTGCTTGCGCCAAAGATTCAACAATATTGTTTTGGGAAGCGTCGGAATTTGGGTTAAATGTCACTTTTCGAATTACACTTTTGGGCAGGCACAACACTATGTCAGAAATTGACTTCTCAATCTGAAGAGGAGTGGAAGATGGAGGACGACTGGATGTGGAGGGTTGATCGATAGCCTTTCCATTAGCTTGATCACTTGGAGGAGTATCATAAGTATTTTCTCGAGTCATTACATTAACCACGTTAAACATGTACACCTCAGAGGTTCTCAAGGAAGCATCCCCATGGTGGGAATGACCTGCGTTGCCCCCTTATGGAGGGGAAAGATTTTGGGAAACTAGATTTTGTTGTTGAACTAGTTGGGAGGTACCCTTCATAAATTTAACAACTACCTCATGATGAGGGCAGTCTTTTGTGTAGTGGCCTTCCTCACAAATCAGGCAAATAAACTTAGATTTCCTATTCGGTTGAGTATCAGTAGTCTCTGTAGTATCCTGCTGCTCAGAAAATTTCTTGGATTTACCCTTGTTTTTATTCTCACCTCCTAGTTGGTGATATGAAGTGGATTGGACCGCATTTACCTTGAAGGTTTGAGCAGGAGCGGAAGTATTTTTGGTGTCTGAAAGGAAACTTGGTTCCAGACCAGGTCTTGTTGGATCGTTCAACAGGAAAGGAGCATGAGGGATTAGATCAAAAAGTGTGTCGAACTGAGAATATACCAAGTCCAAATACTACGCATGGCTGATATCATGCTCCTTGGTAACAATGTTTCCCATAAAAACTAGCAATGGGAGGCAAGAGCGACTTTGTAAACCAATCTGCGAGGAGTTGGTTCGAAATTGGAGCTTTAATCAACTATCTCTCCCATATCCACTCATGAATATGATCATAGATGTGGGTGGAAGAGGATTTTCAGAGTGAGGTCAAAATATCTATACCAGTCTCATACCATATAGGCAACTGAAAATGCATCAGGAAATCCATGGAAAGAGAATTAAAGTTGACAAAGGAGTTACGCGGCAGCTCAATATACCATTTCACTGCTACACCTGTAAGTATTCTCTGAAAAAGCCTCAGATGAATGGATTCATCCATCAAAGAGTTGGAATAACACCATAAATGGAAAGTCGTAACATGATTACTAGGATCTTCCCTAGGTTTTTCGTCAAATTTCAAGATTTCAGACGGTAATTTGGAAGGGATAGCGAGCCAAAATGGGGCATATTGAATGGGATCATTTTTCAAACGTGACAGATCTGAAAGATCTAACATAGCCAAGAATGGAAGATGTCATTTAGTGTGTGGATGTTGGTGGTAACCATATGGCAGGGACACATGAGTAGGACTAGATCTGGGTTGCGGCGAGATAGAAAAACTAGAAGGTCCTCCCATATATGATGGCTACCCGAGTTGTCCACCCATGTAAGGTGGTTGTCCTAGTGTTCCACCCATGTATTTTGATTCAACAAATGGACCTCCTACATACTTGGATTGACCTTATGGTCCCTCCATGTATGGTGGTTGAAGAGACTATTGCATTGGAATCATGGGGTTTACGGATTTATAGGGCAAATTTCCTTGCAAAGGAATGCCCATCGGATTAGGTTGACCCCACAAAGGGTTAGAAACTCTTGGAAATAGTTTTCTTGGATACATTCCAGTGGTATTATGGATAGAAGGACTTGGAGGAGCAACTTTCCAAAAGGCTTGTTGACGTTTCAACCACATAGGTTTCCCCCCAATAAAAATTTGCTTTGTAGTTGAAGGTTTCCCACCAGCTGAAGTTTGGCCTCCCATTGAATATTGACCTCCAATGTAGGGTGTACTCATCTACAATGGTTGAGATGGAGTTTGAGTATCTTGTGTAACCATGGTTGAGTTAACGACTTGACTGCCATCCATTTGACTGATGGAATGACCAAGTAAAGCACTTGGTGTGTGCATGTGTGGAAATAGTGAAGAAAAAACATTGCCTGACCCATGTGCAAAGGGAGATGTATGTGAAAGTGGTTGAGTTGGGGACACCTGGGTGAACAATATTTTTTGTAAAGAGGAAGCACCAACAGTAGAAATTGCATGAGTTGTGGATGTGGATAAATTCCTAATTCCTTCAGGGAAACCAAAATATGAAGGGTTCATGCTAAAATATTGTGTAGTGGCTAAACCGGGCGGTAAATTGTAAGAATAATAGCCATCAAAATATCTTGTGGATGGTGGATTAGTGAGTGGTAGGACAAGTGAATCAGTAAAAAGAGGATTTGCATAAGATGCAGGGCTTTCTAAGAATATTGTGACCATTTATTCAACGTGTTGGCCACTTCCAGGAGCTACACTCTCGGTCTAAGAAGTTTGATCTTCAATCATTATTTCATAAGAAACATTATGTTGAGGTTCCTGAACTTCAGGATCTATACCTTGTATACTATGAGATCTTTGATCCTAAGGCTGACTACGAAATTCAAAGAAACACGCTCCGAAGAAAACTAAAAGCAATCAACCAAGCAACAACAGATTCAAGGATCTTCTGAAGACTGAATATCAAGCCGCCAATGAAGAAATGAGAAGCAGTTACCCTGACCTTCATGTAATATCCCTTCTTAGTGCAATGAACCCTTGCTTTCACGGTATCACCCCCAAAGGGTACTGAGAGTGTGATACAACATCTACCCCAGGTACCATGGGAATCCCCCCACAGTCACCTCTGTAGATACCTAAGAAAGGACACTAAGGTTACCAACTCGTAGTTAACCTCTGGGTGGGTACAGTCGACAGTCGGGACCGAATGTATGGGAAAGATATTAAAGTCCAGAATTCTTCCAAAGGATTGAGGACAAGTGGAACAGTAGAATCCAGAGGACCCCGAATGGATTCGGAGTTCACGAATTACTGAGCCCAAATGAGTCAGTGACACTTCAGGAAGAACCCCCAGTATACATTATTTCCGCTACGATTAGTCAAGTTTTAGAGGGGTAATCTTTGTTGCTCTTTCGCACACGACCTCATGTTTATCCCCTATGTGAAAGGGGGTTCTCGATTATGCTTATATGAAAGTTGGATTTTTTCACTCTTTAGTGCTCTACAGTCTGTTTAGTAGTATTGGACAATTTACGCACTTTTCCTAGTCCAAAGAGCCTAATCCTATGCTATTGTTGGTATGCTAAAACCAAAAAATGTTCTAGTTGATTTTATTAGTGCGTGGTTGATTTTAAATGGCTTTTACTCAATAGGTTCATGGAGATTAAACCGATGATGTGAGAGACTTGACTCCAATAGAATGCAAAAGAAAGATATGCAATTTTTTCTTTTCGATGAATTCTATGTATGGGAAGGAGAAGAGTTCTATTCTTCTTAACACAAGAAAGAACTCAAAACTATGCAACTTTTAATTTATGGGATCAAGATGATGCCAACTACCGAGCAAATGTTTCCGAAAACCGAAATGCATATGAAAAACTAGATCTTTTTTCAAATGTGTACCAAAAACAAATTCCTAAACAATATAAAAACTTATTTGTTTGATTATGTATGCGGTGAGATATGCAAACTTTTTCACTTCTTAACTTTCAAGTGAAATGAAAGAGATCAATGTGTGGCACAAAGAAATATGAAGCAAAAAAGAAATCAAACAAAGCGCACTCAAAAATGATGAGAACTAAAAGAAAAAAAGTATGAAATAACTTGTTCAATCAAGGAATCGAAGATGAAAAAGAGAAAGAAGACAAACACTCATGAAAATCCTTAGAAAATGAGCAGCAAGAAACAACATTCAGAACTAGGTTGTGATAAAAAAAAAGTTTCCTAATCATCCGGAAAAGTGAGATGTTTCAATTAAGACAAAAAAGGGATCAAAACCAAACAACCTTTGCAAACCACGGTTGATGAAAACTCCTAAACAATCAATCAATCTTAAAGCTTTGCGAGATGAAGATCAGACAATTGAAAGAAACGATGAAGCAAGTGATCTTGTTAACCCAAGGGGATAATACAATTTCACAACCAGGAGAAATTTGAAAACTAAAAGAAGGAAATGAAAATGAGTGATAAATGTCAAATTATAAATCAAACAAAGTCAAAGACCAACCAGGAGACTCTGGGCTAAAAGCCTCTTAAAAGCAGACGAAGAAAAGCAGGGCAAAACCAAAAAAAACACCTAAAAGAGGAGACCTGTGCCCCTGTTACCAAAGGAACAAAGTGCCATGGCACCCTTTATGAGGCTTTGGGGGAGCACCATTCAAGTAGTGGCACCCTGTTGTGAACTACAGGGGAGGGCCAGTTTCTAAAAAATCTCAAAAATGGCTTCCACAAGCTTAGACTCAACGGAGACTCGGTCAATGGCTCTGTAAACTATTCAATGAGGAAAAGGGAAGGGGAAATAGATCATAAACAAGCATCAAACAAGAAAGCATCTAAGACCAAACAAAGGAAATACTATTCAAATATCTTCCCCAGAGGATTCGCCATTTTCCTGTTGTGAAAAATCTTACACTATAGACAGGATAAACTCCCCTTTGGACCAAGACAAAAGTGAACAAGTGGTTACTAATTTCCCTATAGATCTAACTCAATCAAGAAAGCAAGAGACGAGAAGAATTTGGTGTACCTCATTTCGATGTTCATCCTCACTGCTCCAAACCTTGGCCTTGATCTTGAAGCTCCTCAATGTAACTGAAGTCCTGTAAAGACTAGAAAAGGAACTCTTCCTCCTACTCTATATGATTAAACAAAGCAGATCTATCTATGAAGGTTGAAATGGAAATAGACAAACAAATATAGAACACATGAAATTGAATGGAATGGGCCAAGTTAATATTAATTGGAAAGCCAAAGAAGGCACTTTCAAAGCATGCTTGATGATGCAACAATCTTCTCCAAGCTCTCCTCATCCAACCCTTGCATGAATCTTGAAATCAAAATGTTGATGTTTCTCCCAAGATCAAAGGTTTGATATCTGAATTATTCCACCTTCACCTTGGAAATACATTAAATATATAGGCTTGAGAGGTACAACCACCATGATCTAATGAAGGATATGGTTGAATATATGGCTCCTTAAGTTGGGATTAGATCCTAGGATAGATCCATAGTATAGGAATCGAGCACAACCAACCTCATCCTAAGAGAGTTGGCCCTTAGGAAAAGGTGGAGAATCTCGTAATTTCCTCTAAAAATACTGCCACTCCCTTAGAGTTGAATACATGGCACCATGGAACTCCCTAATCACAGTGAAAGGAGTGTTGGCAACCCCTCAGCATGGGTAGGGGAGTGCCACCCTTCTAAAATGCCCAAAAATGGTCAATTTTTCCAAGAAAATGGTATTGTTCCATACCCCAAATGATTGGCTTCTTCTTCCAAAATGACATAGGGATTGTGACAAATGTATTTCATGGTGTCAAGGGGTTGTGACATTTATCAAAGTGAATGTGACACTTGGTAAGGTGCATACGACATTGGCAACAATGCATGTAACCATTAAAAACGTGCATATGTCACTTTGTGACACTTAGGGTGCGACACTCAAGTGTGACATTTTAATGTGTAACACCAGGTCTATTGGACCTTTACTAGATCCATGGCTCGATTTCGGATTTGTTTGAGTTTTTGATCCAATATTCCAATTGATCACACTCGAAAATTGCCCTCTGCCTCCACCTGAATCACATTCCAATCAATGACATGATTAGCATTAGGTATGTATTTTTTGAGAAAAATACATGGAAAACATTATGAATACACAAGGATGTAGGTAATACAAGTATATATGTGGCATGACCAATCCTCTCTAGGATTTCAAATGGCCCACAGTAGCGCGCTGCCATCTTAGAACAATTTCCCAACTTCGGGGAACTGCGCCTTGCTTTTACTTTCAAGAACACATGGTCACCCACTTTAAACTCTCTCTGGGTTCTGCCTTTATATGTGCAGATTTTTTTCCTTTCTTGGGAAGCCTTTAAATTCTTCCTTATCTTCACCATCTACTCTTCCATTTCCCAGAGTAGATCTGGCCCAACCACTATGCAGTCTGTTGGGTTGTCATAACTCACTGGTGTGTTGCACCTTCTACCATAAAGTGTCTCAAATGGGCTCATCTTTAGAGATGCTTGATCGATGGTTATAAGAAAACTCAACCAAAGGTAAATATTTTCCCCACTACTTCAGTTTGTCCATCACATACATTCTTAGCATATCTTCAATCACCTGATTTACTCTCTTTGTTTGTCCATCTAACTTAGGGTGATATGTTGCACTAAAGTTCATATTTTCCCCAAATCCTTTGAATAGCCCTTCCAAAAATTTGATGTGAACATGGGATCTTTGCCAGACACAATTGTCTTAGGTACACCATGCAGCCTAGCAATTTCTCTCATGTATATATCAACAATGTTGGTTGCCTTGTGAGTTGACTTCTCTAGAATAAAATGGGCAACTTTAGTAAACTTTTCCACCACTACATAATAGAATCATGTTGCTTAGTAGTCCTAGGTAGATTAGTAATGAAATCCATGGTTAAAACTTCCCACTTCCTCTCAGGAATGGAAAAAGGTTGTAGCAAACCAATTGGGTGTCTATGCTCAGCCTTGACCTTTTGACATACAAGGAATTTAGCAATAAAATCAACAACCTCCTTTTTTATGCATGGCCAATATTTTTTTTTTTTATCGCTGCAATTAGCTTCTTGTAGCTCGGGTTCCCAACATAAGTAACTTTATGCATCTTTGACAATAACATATTTTTCAACTCCTGATCATTTGGCACATAAACTATGTTCCTGTACATGAGGATTCCATCCTCTTTTAGCTCATAATTTTCAAATTTATGTTGCAATTTACCTTGATGTAAATTTGTCTTTATGTCCCCACAACAGTGATCTAAGTTGGCAACCTCTAAAATTTTGTCACTTAAATCTGATATGTACATGCTAATGGTCGTAGCATGCATCTCATGCACCCTCCTACTGAGTGCATCAGCCACATTGTTCTCTTTACCTTTGATATGCTTGATATCGAAGTCATACTCACTAAGGAATTCCAACCATCTGCTTTTTCTGGCATTTAAACTTAGTTGTCCAAACAAATATTTGAGACCACTGTGGTCTGTCCTCAACTCATATCTTCTTCCCAAGAGGTAGTGCCTCCATATCTTCAGGGCATGCACTATGGCTGCCAATTTCAAATCATGGGTAGCATAGTTCCTTTCATTCTCTTTTGATTTTGTTGATTCATAGCATACCATGTGCCCATTTTGACTAAGGACTCCATTGATCCCTTCCTTGTATGCATCATTTCACACAATGAAGTCTTCATTAGGATAGGAAATTCTCAAATTTGCACACTTTTCAACAAACTCTTTGAGTGCTGAAAACTTCATACACAATCTAGAGTCCATTCAAATCACACACCTTTATTTTGCAATGATGTAATTGGATGTGAAATCTTTGAGAAGCCTTCAAATAAACCTTATGTAGTAACCTACAAGTCCCATGAATGACTTCACCTCTTCAGCATCCCTTGGTGTTGGCCATCCTTCAATGGATTTTATCTTCTCTGGGTCCAAAACTATCCCTTCCTCTGAAATGATATAACCCAAGTAATGAATCCACCTCTAGTACAATGAGCACTTGCTCAAATTTTCATACAAATGATGTTCTCTCAATACTTGCGGCACCATCCTCAAGTGTTGCTCAGGTTCTTCTTCAGACTTTGAGTCAATAAGTATGTCATCCAAAAATATAATGACAAACTTATCTAAGTATTCTTTGAAAATACCATTCATTAAACATGTGAAGACAGATGGTGAATTTGACAATCCAAATGGAACCACGGTGAACTCATAATGTCCATACCTCGTTCTGAAGCAATCTTGTTGATGTCTTATTCTTTAATTCTCACTTGGTGATACCCAGATCTGAGATCAATCTTTGAAAATATATGCGCGCCCCTCAGTTGGTCAAAGAGTTCATCTATCCTTGGCAAATGATACTTGTTCTTTACTATTACTTTGTACAACTGCCTGAAGTCAATACAAAGTCTCAATGTACCATCCTTCTTCTTCACAAAAAATATCGGGGCACTCCAAGGTGACACACTTGGGCGCATATGCCCCTTCTTTAGAAGCTCTTCATGTTGCATCTACAATTCCTTCATTTCTGGTGTCCTCATCCTATAAGGAGTCTTGGATACGGGGTTTCTCCAGGAATCAAATTTATAAAGAAATCAATATCCATTTTCGATGGCAACCCCGATATTTCTTTAAATACATCTTCAAATTCCTTTAGTACTGCATAGTCTTCAACATTTGGCACTTTATCCTTAGGTGTCTCTTCCATGTGCACTACAAATACTTGGCATCCTTTCCTATATCTTTTCTTCAATTGCAAGGATGAAACTTCTCTGATAGTTACAACTCTTGGAATGCATTGAACTGCTCTTAAGTTCCCTTCCTCATTCAAGCAAGTAAATGCCTTATTGTAATAGTCTATAACAACATGATGTTGGTCCAACCAATTCATACCAATGAAACAATCATAAGATCCCAAAGGTATGATATACAAATCATATTTTGTGCTCAACCCATTCATGTCCATTGAACATGCCTTAACCATCTCATTAATTTTCCTTTTTTCCCCTGTAGCTAACTACGCCAAACAAGGTTTTCCAAGCTTTCTTCTTAGAAATTGGAATCTTTCCACCATCTTAGGATCTAAATAACTATGACTAGCTCCTGAATAAATCAAAATAGAAATGGGTTGGTCATTAATCTTACCTTCCACTTCAATCATGTGCGACTAAAACTCAACTTGCTTGTTATCTAGGGCTGCATAGATCCTTGGTACATTTTTGCCCATGTCTTCAACCGTCGCAACTTGTTGTACATTGTGAACATTCGTCGCATTTTCACCTCTGTGAGTGAAATATCTTTACATGTGGTCTCCCCCACAACCCCAACATTTAAAAGGTGGTTTCCTTGGTCTTTGTTCCGTTTCCTCTGTCATTCTCATCTCATTAGGAGTTGGTTGTCCTTGAGAAGTATTTCTGAAAAATGGTGGCTTAGTCCCCTTCTTCCGCTGTTCCAACTTGTTTTTCTTCTTGTCTTCCCAAGCCTTTTGGAAATTTAGTCTTCCCCTTTGCTGATCATAGAGAAATTTATCTCGCCTTATGGTTTACTCCAATGTCATCATATTGTATCTTTTCATTGATTAATGATGGTATCCCACTTAGGTACCTCTGAATTTTAACTTGCTCATCTTTGATGAATGCAACATATTTTAGCATCTCTAAGAATCTTCTTTCATACTCATCTATTGTCATACCCCCAAGCTTGAGTTCAAAGAACTCCTTCATTTTCTTGTCATAGTATCACTTGGTTAAGTATTTATTTTGAAAATACCTTTTAAACTCCATCCAAGTAACCTTATTCTCATCAATGTGTTGCACTTTCACGAATTGATCCCACCACACTTATGTTTTTTCCTTTAGTTGATAGATGGAAATTCTCCCTTCTGTCTATGTAGAGTAATTATGCAACTAGAAGTACTTCCTCATGCCCAACAACTAGGTCTCTACATCTTCATCCTTCTTATGATCACCATCAAAGGTAAGAGGCTTGATCTTATTCATTTCTCCATGTAGCTCATCCACCCCAATCCTTCTCTTATTCTTTCTTATAGGAGATGGACTTCAGCTACTACGCACTTTCCTAATTGAATGTTTTGGTGAGTGGTGATGATTCTTATAAACACTTCTTGTTTTTATTCTCTCATCATGAGACCTACGACTTCTGGACTTGGTTGAATGTGTCTCCTTATCCATTTTATTTTCTATTTTGTCCAAGCTTTTCATCATCTTGATATTGAAGTCATCTTGTTTCTCTTTATCTTTCATAAGCCTCTCATTATTAGATTTATAGATTTGGACATATTTTTGCAGTCCCTTTATGCTTTCTACCAATTTTACGTGCTCCTCCTTGTCTTCTATGCTCATTGGATTTTGTACTATCAATACCCATACCGATATACAAACCCCTGAATTCATCGTCATGGTTGTAATTTATTTGCGCATCTTCCATGATTTTGACTCTCTGCATTGATTATGTCATGATCTAATCACTGTTAATTCTGCAAAATGTGCAGGCAATAATATTTGTTAGACAAATTCATGAAAACTCTCCAGCATTTTGTCAAAAACCTTTCTTCTAATTTCTTGGATGATTTTAACGTCCCGATTCAAAATTTATGGGTGAATAATTGGACTCCTCTATCCAAAACATTCCCATCGATTGTTCCCTTGCGCAATTCTGAGTCTTGTGCAGTAAATAATGATCATTTGGAATTCACCCAAATACCCTTTTACTCTTTCTTTATTCCTTCTTAATCATGTGCACGCACTGGTATTCAACACGTACCAATGTGCAACGTCGATATTTAATATATACACAGCATACCAATATTACGCATGCACCATAAGTATCGCTCTACGCAACCCGAAATTTTAGTGCCCACACTCATGCACCATTGTTTTCTGTGCATTTCCAGTGCCACACCCCACAATGCAAAATTTTAGTGTGCACACTTGTGCATTCTTATTTTGTGTGCACCATGGCTGCATTCTAATTCCAAATTCGGCAACTTACCAATCCAAATTGTGTCTTAAGTAGAAACTTGGCCCATGCAGGATCGGTGTTGAAACTATAGCTTTGATACCATTCTATAACGTTTCCCCGTTAGCAGCACTAACAAAATGTTTTGATACCATTATGTCATGTACCCAGCATCCTAGCTAGGTCTCGTTACCCCATTGTAACGTCTCCACTACTACAAACTTCCTAAATACAACTCTAATACCAACCTATAACGTTTCTCGTTACCAACACTAACAAAATGATCTAATACCACTTTGTAACATCCCCAACTTACTGTTGACCAATGCCACTCCAAAAATTGAGTGCATGGACTCTACACCATAACGCTAATCTACACATAAACATGTGAGGTAACGCGCACAGTCCCAAGCTGGCTCTCACCACACAAACTTTCCTCTTCAAACATCAGTTATAGTAGTGGAATTAACACATAATACAACTGCACACACAATCATTCAGAACACACAATCATTATTGCGTGTGCAACCACTCTGAACAAACGATTACTATTGCATTGTTCATGGGCGTTTATGACACACTATCAACGGGAAGGGAAGATATGGTCTGGGGTTGTCTATTTAACCCAAGTCGTTTGGTATAATCTACCCTGACAGGTTTTATGGCTCCGTTAGCCAACTAAGATCCTAAAACAACTAAAATATGTGGACTAACTTAAGATACAACTCTAACAATCAACATTTTAATTACAAATGTTTAACTAACAGTGTTTATGTACAATAGCTATATGCAATTTACAAGGTTTAAGCAAAGCCTTGTGAAAATAATTGTTTTTAAGATAATGGATCTAAACAAAAATGAAGAATATAAACAAAATTATTCTAATACTCAAAATACCAAACTAATAAACAATGGATGAATAAGATTGTTAATGATATAACGAAAATAAACAAAGTATTTAACGTTTAGATGATGCAATCACTATTCATTCACAAATTAACAAATTAAATAAATAATACAATAACTAACCTCTCGTTGATCACCAATACTAAGCTAAATTCTTCTCTCTGTATTTTTATGAGCTCGTCTTAACCTGTGTCAAGTGTAAACCTATGACAAAGGAAAGCATAATACTTCCTAAAGAAACTCAAAGAAGTCTTTTATATTCTGAAACGAGTTTATGATGATAGAAAGACAAACGATTATATATCATGTGACTTTAGAATGTCCAAATAACTGAAAATGAAAGAAATTTCAATCCTCAGTAAATGGTGTTACCAGCTATCTAGTATCAGATGTAAACTCAAAATACTTGAATAGATGATCAGCCAAAGATATTAAAGGAACCAAAATATAATGAACCATATAAATGAAAACATAACATGAAAAATTATATGCAGAACAGTCTAAAGCTAGTTCAATACAAATAAAGTTTCATATTCAGAAATTATATGAAAAACAATATTAACATTGCACAATGTACAAAAGGAAAAAAACCAAAGAGTAAATTGTATCCCATATAGTTTCAGTGTAATAAGTTCATCATAAGGTCCAAAAGGAATTTTTGGGATAATAGACTCTTAAAGATTGGAAAAATTAATACATAAATGATAGCAATTAACCATGTATTGATAAAACAGACTAAAGCTAATCTAAATCAATGCATAATCAATTACTCAAAGAATATGAATATATTATAATGAAAAAAAAAACCATTTTACTCACAGGACAAAAGCCATTAAGCAACTTGGAATTCCATATTCTTCTTTGAAAATACTTGTCCATTCTCTGAAAGATTTCAACCATCTGTTACTCCATTTGAAAAGAAAAAAGTTTACAAAAGATATAGTATACAAAAAATAAAGCATAAAAATCCTCCTCTCAATTTCCTGGATCCCTTTGGCTCTAAACTTTCTCATATATTTATACAATGAATGAACAGTCTAGGCGTCACTAATAATTTCTGCCACCTGAAATTTTCCTCGTAAAGAGACACAAATATCTCTCAAATCGTACATTTGTTTGGGAAAATTATCGCAAGGAAAAGCTAAATGGGTCCATTCTGCAAATGGGTTTTCAACCGTTTCTTCAGATTCCTTACGGTTTGGCTAAAACAAGTCCCGCAAAATCATCTGTTTGTTCTTGAACGCATTTCCAAATCTTATTTGTTGTTGCTCATAAATTATTTGTAGCAATCCAATATTATTTTTGGATCAATTATATTGAACGTATTTAGATAATAAAATCAATCCATGATCAAATCTGTACAAAATAACTGATAATAGAAACCTGTGGAACAAAAAGAAACCAAATTAATTACCTAAAAATTGTGAATAAAACAAAATCTAGAACAATAAAATTAAAATGAATTTAAATTAACTATAATTTATTTATTTTCCTCAGAAAAAAGCGTAATTTTCATTATGATAATCAAAATAACATTTTGTAGATACACCCCTGGTGTATTCTTGTGATATAATATGTCTGCATACTTCATATAGAGTAGTTCTTTCTTCTTCATCCCATGGGATTTTACATAGTCATTCCCAAAAATCTGTAATGCTACAATGTACTGAGTACAGTCTTCATAGTATCCTTCTTAGATTTTGTTTTTGAAATCTTGTAAAAAAATTTAACAGTTACATTCATTTACAAAAAGATTCTCTGTTGTTCCTGTTATCCCCAATTTCTAGGGATAACTAGGAGATCATGTCTCGAGGCCCACGGGTCCTAGACATGGAGTACTGAGAGTAGGATTGACCTGAGCAGAGCCTTGGAGGGTCCATCCTTCTTCTTCTTCGCTAGACTTGTCCTGTCAGCAGCAGCAGCATCCATCACCATCGGCTTGAACTTGCATCAGATAAGACTCTTGCTCCATGAGGTAATTGGTCCAGGAATCATGGTATGTGTCATGTTTGATATTATAACTTTCTTATATATGCATCAGGTTCCTTACATTTCTGACAACTGGTTGGATCTTACACTAACCCACTTGACCATTGTCGGGGGGATTAACGAGGTGCCCTAGCAAGCTTGTGTCCATGGGTTTTGGTTAGCCACCAAGGGGGATTTGAAGAGCCATCGTTCGCTCCCGCCACACAATCATTTTACATCTTATCTCCCATACATCCATCCCATTCCCCTAGACCGGGCATTAGGATGAACTATTTGAGGGGTTACACTTTGTCCTGTGGGAAGAAAGGGCTAAAGGCCTAGGGGGTAAAAGCAGCTGGTAAAAGATAAAATCCATAGGAAATAAAACCTAGAGATGCCTCGCCCAGGGATCCCCGAGAAGGCAATAAAATGCCTCTCGATAAGAAACAAAAGGGACCC
>JZKD02S1816160.1:583364-603784 GCA_000966675.3 Picea glauca
TCTAATTTCTTCAGGAGCCAAGACCAATCCTCCTTCCTGTAATCATTTGGTTTCAATGTGAATCCCAGATACTTGAGTCCTTCATCAATCATTTTCTCTTCAAAAGGAAAGAGAATTTTGTATCACCTTTTTTCCAATTATGATAGACAAGAGGTGGTGAGGGTAGACTTTCCTTCATTTATTGAGAAGAGTTTCAGAGTGTTATTGAGAATGTATACTTCCCCTCTAGTTCCTACAGAAAAGACAAGAATGTCGTCTACAAAAAGAAGTTGAGTTATGTGAAGATTATTGGAGATATTGATGCCTGGGAAAGACCCATAACGTTTTTTTGTTGCTAAAGCCCTGCTTAGTCCTTCAGCGACAAGAATAAACAATAGAGGGGAAAGTGAATGGAATTGTCTTAAACCTCTTTCAGATCTAAAGAAATCCATAGTTGACCCATTTATGAGGACTAAGAAGGTTACAGTTGAAATACAACACATAATCCATCTGATAAAAGGAATTGTAAAGCCTAGATGTGTTAAAAGAAATCGGATAAAGAGCCAACTTACCCTGTCATAGGCTTTGGATAGAACAATTTTAAGAACCGCACTCTTTAGCTTCCTGGTCTTTATGTTGTGTAGGGATTCCTGTGCCACTCCTATTGCTTCGTGAATCTGCCTGCCCTCTAGGAATCTAAATTGTTCCAAAGATATTTTATCAGATAGTACCTTTTTAAGTCTCATGGCTATGACTTTGGAGATGATCTTGTAGATGCAGTTGCACAGAGAGATCAGTCTAAAATCATCCAGGGTGTCCAGGTTGTCCTTCTTTGGAATAAGTGCAATGAAGGTTGAGTTTAAATTCAATGGCATTTTTCTAGTAAGCCTTGTCACTTGAACTAGGCTTAGTATATCTTGTCCAATAGTATCAAAGAAGCCCAGAAAGAACTCAATTGTCCATCCATCTGGTCCTGGGCTTTTGTCCTTTTGAAAGCTTTTCATTACATCCTTAAGTTATTCTATTGTTACCTTTTCCATAAGCATTCTATTGTCTTCCTCACTAGTAAAGCCTGGAAAGTACTGTACCATTAGAATCACTTCTTCTATAGTGGCCTTGTTTTCTGCTTTATAGAGATCCTGGAAGAACTTTTTCCCAATTTTCGCCATTCCTTCGAAAGTGTGTTCCTTTTTTCCATCTTGATCCTTTAACTGCCAAATTGAGTTTGTGCATTTTCTGCCTTTTGCATATGCTTGGAAAAACTTTGTGTTCTCGTCTCCACTCTTCAGCCAGGTGGCTCTGCTTTTTAATCTCCATGTTTCTTCTTTTTCCTTTAGTAGTATGTTTCTTCTTTCTTCCAATTTTACCAGATTTAATTTGGCATGGGTTGTATCAAAACCTCTGCCCTGTTATTCTAAGATAAGGTTTAGTTGTGATTCCAGTTCCTTTAGTTCCAAATCCTCTTTTAGTAGTTTTTTATGTGCCCAGGTCTTCGTTTTCTCTTTGATAATGGGTAGATTTCTTACATAGTGTAGACCTGCTACCTTATTGCTCTCTGGGTCATAAATTCGCCAATTTTCCTTAACCAGATTTTAAAAATTTTCATCACTGAGCTAGGTTCTATTGAATTTGAAAGGACTGGGTGGCTTATCCATCTGACTTCTTATCTCAAGAAAAATTGGATAATGATATGATATTCCTCTGTGTCATATCCATTGTTTCAATTGAAAGGATTTTTCTATTAAAGTATCCTTTATCAAGAACCAGTCCAGTCATTTTGCGATGTTGTCTTCTCCCACTCTGTTATTCCTCCAGGTTTGTTTGAAATTAACCGGCTCAATATCCAAAAGATTGAGCTCTTCTAGTTTTTGTGTAAAGTAGGTTGAGAGGGGGTCAGATCTCGCATGGGATCCCCAAACTTCTTTAATGCCTAGAGAGAAGTTTAAGTCTCCTCCCAAAATTAAGTGATTTTCTTTTAGGAAGGACTTGTTGACGACAACGTCCCAGTAAGAGCCTATGTTATGACACAGGCCATAGATGTTCACAATATTAAGGGGATCTTCAAGTTCTGTTGAGATGACTGTGATCCCAAGTCTGGATTCAAAAACCCAAGAGTTGAGAACTTTTATTGTACAACAATTACATCCGATAGCTAATTCTCCATATCTCTCGATCAAGTCCATGGTAATTAAGCTCCAATCTGGTAAAAGCAGAGAGAGTCTGTTATCAACTTCCACCCCTTCCCCAGAAGTTTCTTAAAGGAGAAGTACATCAGGATGTTCTGTGAGAATCATCCTTTTTAGGGATAGTTTTTTTAGGGGACCAGCCAAACCCCTACAATTGAAGGAGAAGCACTTCATCAAGGCTCCTTTCCTAGGGTTCGCCTTTCTCTAAGCCCCCTTTCAATAGAAACCTGTTTCCCTGCTAATAAATCAATTCTGGCTCTCTTCTGTGTTTTTGAGAGGAGTGATTTCCTGCCTCTGTCGGATTTCTCTGTTGGGGTCGGGTCCAAGGCTAAACCTCTTTAGTGTGCTTTGTTTTGTGATCTTAAGAAGTATCTTCTTGAGGAGGTATCAGTCGATGAAGTGGTGGAATCATCCGACGTAGAGGAAGGGGATGAAGTAGGTAGGACCGAGTGTAGGAGGTAAGTAGAGGAGGTTGGGGAAAGGGCAGGGCAATGATGGGGAGAGGAAGGAAGTGGAAAGGGAGGTTGAAAAGTAACCAAGGGAGGGAACGTGGGGAGGATCGATGAGAGTAGCCACTCAGTTATTTATTAAAATAGTAATAGAGGGGGCAGGGTTAGAGGAGGTACCCATGACCAGGAAGGCAGAGTCTTATGTCTGTACTGGAGCTTGCTGGGTTGGGCATGTGGTAGCCAGCTCTAAACAGGGTTGGTCCAATTCTTCTGCCATAGCTTCTGTGAGGTATTATGTTTGACATCCCTGCTCCTTTTGTGGGGAGGGTTCAGGGATCGAAGAGCCAACGTTTTTCTGTTAATATTTATGCCTCCCATACACCATTCCTCTGGTTCTTAGAGGGAGTTTGCAGTTTTTAACCAGATGTCCATACTGATGACATCTTCGGCATCTAAACGATATGTTTTCATAGTTTGATTTTTTAGAATACGTGTAATCTCCCCAGGTGAGGTCCATCTCTTCCCCCAAACCTTCCCTGACATTCAAATTAACTAGAATTCTTGCAACCTTCCTTTGTTTTGTTTCTTCATAAGACATATCCGCATCCAAGAAATCTCCTAAGAAATTCCCAATTTTTTTTAAGTACTCAAAGGACCATAGATGGAAGGGAAGTGTTGGTAGTCTAACCCAGACCAGAATTTTGTCGAGGCATTTTGTACTTGCATCAAATAGAGGATTCCAGGATTTGAGAAGCATCGGAGATTTGTTGATACTCCATGCTTTACTTAGTACCCATTTGGAGTGTTCGCTGCTTTGGAAGATGAAGGCGTACCAATTCTTGTTTAATTCCACCAGTTCCGGCGAGTATCCAAGTTCGGCCTGCCAAGCATATTGAATCCAATCTCAGATGGTTTTCACCGCGAAGACCCTGCCATTCAGTCTCCCAAAAAAATTTTGGCTTGCCATATGGGTGACCTAGTTGAACTCCACGTCTTCACCAAGAGATAGGTTCCCAACTTTTCCTTTGTTCTTTAAACTTTTTCGCTTCAAACTAGGACCTATTTCTTTGCCTCTAATGGCACCATCCGGGGTATTTAAGTGCTTTTTTATGTGCTCTCTGGTGGAGAAGGGTTGTTCAAATCCACTATATTCATCCGAATCCAGCTAAGTAGTGATAAAACCCTTAAATGAGGAGAAAGGAGATGCAAGAGGTCCAAACTTAGAGGGAACCGGGGGGTCCTGGACTTTGATAGAGGGAGGGCGAAGGAATGTAGGATCCATAGGAGTGAGTCCTCCAGTAATGGAATTTACCCACTCTAAATCAGTAGCTTGAGGTGGACTTAGGGGCGTAAAAATTTTGCAGGAGTGTTTGAAGACTTAGACATCCACGATTCTGTGAAATCTCTAAACAGTAGTCCATTAGGAAGAGTGGGAAGAGGGGGGAAAAAGGGTTCGGCCTGGGGAGGAGCGGAGAGGAATTCGTCAGGGTTCGCCAGCTATTCGAGTGGTCCTCCACCTACCAAAAAATCTGTTGCCGCGGCATCTGCCATAACTGTCTCCAAGCTGTCGGTAAATTGCGCGTGACCGGGAAGGCTTCCATGGTCATGAAGGAGAGGGAGAGACCATCGGGGAAGGGGAAAGGGAAAGGGAGAGACCATCGGGTAAGGGGAGAGGGGAAGGATCAGTCCGAGAGCAGAAAGGAGTGGAGTTTAACCGCAGGCGAGGGAGGGGGACAAGTAAAATCGCAGCCATGTGCGGGAGATTCGCTCCATCCTATATCCAAAACACTTAAGCGTCCAACTAAATATAAGTTCTAAACAAACATTGTTTATATTTTCCTTTCAAATATGATCTTAAAATTATCGAAGCTTCAAGTTGATGGAGAGGAGAAAAATATTAATTTTGGGCTTCACAAAATCAAACAAATGATAGATAATTCTTTATTTTTATTTTGAAATGCGATGCAAACTGACAAAAGAATTTGATTAATTAAACTTACCAAATGATTTTGTGAAAATGATTGCTAATGAGAAAAAGACGAAAACATAATCATAATTTAAACGAAAGTAAATAGTTGATAAAAATTAATGTTTTCATTTAAATTAAGATTTCTATGTTCATCTCTCCCTCATTCAAAATTGATCAAATCTGAACAAATGTCATAGAAACAATGTGTCACAATAAATGTTCTTCCTGTAAAATCATTTTTATTAATCCAAGTCTTCAACCAAGTCATTCTCATAGCAGATAAATTCAATAAGGAAGAGGTAATAACAAACTCCCAAATTATAAAGCTCGTCCATCAGCATCAAAACTCTGTAGAAACAAAAATGGAATGGCATTTGAATTTCATGAAACTCAAACCAAACAAAAGAAAAGAATACAAACTCAAACCAACCTCAAAACAAAGCAAACCAATACCAATCCAATCAAGTCAAAAGGAAAAAAAATGAAGAATCCAAGTAAAATTTCGAGGGACACTATATTTTGATTAAAAATAAAGAAGGGGGTTATTGGGGCCCAACATGCGTGCACAACCACTCTGGTACAACATGAAAATTTAGTTATCCTTGTGCGCAGATTGTTTTCCCGTGCACACAACGATTCCAACCTCTTGAGCACACGGATTATTTCGCGCATGACAATTCTAGCCTTGCCTCAAAACTCATGACCATTAATATAAAGTTAACTAACAGGAAAACTAAATAACTGTCATACTTTGCATGTGCGACAATAATTATTGAATACAACATCATGCATACATGTACAAACAACATCATACAGAATAACGATAATTAATTATATGCAATGTCATACAAGAAATAAACCCATATCAGACATAGGTAAATAAGCACATAGTAAATTAGACAAGCACATAAAAATCACTTATCTTTTTAAAAAGAGTCACCAGCTACACACAGAGCTTAGACGTTCCTCCCATACATAGACTATGTTTCTCATATACTTTCAGCAACATGTCACCCCCAAGCTAGGTCTTAAACTACACCATGGCAAAAGGATTCCTAATGCCAAGTTAAGGCCTGATAATCAACAGAATGGCTTAGTCCAAGTTACCCAACTGTTGCTACTAGCCTACATTATCTCACTCCCCACATGTCTGTCCCACCCCAGGAAGTGTTGATCTAGGTGAATATTGGTGGCCACCCACCTATTCCAACTAGCTCCTCGTGTCCATTTTTTGTTCATCACGTTCTTTTGTACTACATTGTTATTGTGGTTTCTACACTTATGGGGTTGTCTGAAACCACACACATCCTCCAGGTGGATACGGGCAGCCTCTTGCCTAATCCAATTGGCTTATTTTGTATGTTTTCATGTCATCACATCTTGTTGTACTTCCAGGGTCGTTTTAGGGCCCTAAATGTTGTTTTTTTGGCTCACCACAGTAGAATTATAGACAGAGTCAAAGTTTGACAACAGAATGTGTAGTTCTCTAAAAGACCTTTCCAACAGGCTATCACGTGCCTAAAAAAGAGGTCATATGAAAAATTTACGACCCTTGGAAGTTGAAGTACCAAATTACACCAACTTACCCATAGGGCCCACATGAATTTTGGCGTTTCACCTTCTAGGGTTAGGTTTTTGGATGTCTAGGGTTTTGGCATTCATCAGTAATATCAAAAAGACCTTTGAAGCCTCAATGTAATCCATTCTGCTTAGACAGATGTGCGTAGTAGCCACATCTCTTCTTAGAGATAGCTACCACCATTCGAGCAAGTGTTCAGTTCTGCAGTTTTAAAGTTTCAGCCCATTTCATTATTTAATAGAAGATATTGTTCACTGGAACTTTATGTTATTCTTCATATCTCTATGTTTATTGTATTCAGTCTGTTAATCAATTCGTTCTGCTCCTAAATCCAGATCAGTGGTATCATAGCGGTCTTCTCTTCATTTATTTTTCTTTCTGCATGTCCCTGACAAAATCTGGGTACAAGAAGTTGGGACTCGAACCAATCGAGCCATTACAAGATCGGTCACGCCGAGCCCGAAAACAACCCATGGGGGACAAAAATAAATATGATGGAGCATGAGATCCTATTAAAATGTTACTCGAGGAATCCCTCGTGCAATAAAGGAACGAAATGATGGACAACTTCGCGTAGATCCTTCGACGGTTGCCCACAAGAGAAGCATCTTCATCAAGCGGCCATGCAACCCCCTTCAAGGTATAGGTAAATTTTGATTTCCATTATTTGAAGGACTAATAGATGCAGATGTTATAGATAAATGGTTGAATCTACTCCAAGGATATTTTTCGGTCCATGATTTTTTCGATACGGAAAATATCACTTTTTCACTCCTCCAGGTCGTTCCCCATGTTAAATACTAGTGGGATGCTTAATCTTAGCAAAGGGAAGTGGAGGAATCTAGAATGTTTTTGGTGGCCCCTACATGGGATTCCTTCTGGGATGCCATTAAAGAGAAATACTACCTTGTTGGAAGATACGAGGACCAATATACCAGATGGACCACCCTACGTCAAGAAAGGGACCAGACAGTACCAGTTTTCACCAATATTTTCCATACCCTACGCACCAAATTGAGTATCAAAGATTTTGAGCATCATCTGGTGCTCAAATACCATGGTTTTTTGCATAGATATATTCAAACAGAAATGGATTTCATGGACATCGGCTCATTATGCACAACTTATAGATACATTGTCAAGATAGAGAAGAAATTTAAGCGGAAAACATGAGAGTTTGGATCTACAAACCCCTCATAGCCGAAGGAGGGCAAAGGCATCCCCAACCCACACAGCAAGGGACCAATTCGAGATGTTCTCCCTCAGGACAACCAGTCCAAGCTGCAACCCAAGAAGGGAAATGAGAAGACGAAGAAGGACATGGGAAAATGGTGTGAATAACATAAAAGTCCTTGGCACAACACTGAATAATGTCGCTCCAAGAAGTCCCTCATGGCCGAGATGAAGGCTTCCGAGTCAGAGGTCAATTCTGATTCTGAGTCAAATCCTAAAGGAGGGAAGCGGATTATCGATGTTGAACCCAGTGCCACTGTCGTTACCACCAAAGTCTGGCCAAGTGAACCAAAAGAACTAGAGGAAGGGGAATGCATATTTCACTCACAGATGTGGGTCAAGGGAGCTCTGTTTCATTTCATTGTCGATAGCAGTAGTCATAAGAACCTAATTTCAGCAGAGATCATCAAGCGGCTGGACCTGCCAATGACACCACACCTGCATCCCTACACCATCGGTTGGCTTCATGAAGGAAGAGATCTTCATGTCAGCCAACAATGTCGTCTGCCCTATGAAATCAAGTCATTAAAAGATGAGGTAATGTGTTATATTTCTCCCCTTCAAGTTTGTGATTTTCTTTTAGGAAAACCATATTTTTGGAAGTGTCATGTTGTGTATGAGTCTAGACCCCGCAATGTTGTTATTACTTTGAGTAGAAAATTGTATAGGATCCCAGAGGTAGCGTCGCTTACTTCTATTTCTTTAATATATGCTAAGAAATGTAGTAAGGTCATTTCATAGCCCAGGAAGTTCGTCTTCTTTGTGATCCATTCTCACAGTAAGCAGAAGATCATCACCACATCTGTGGCCTCTACACAACGCCTCTCTTTGCAGTAGAAGCAAGTGGACGGGGTCATGGAAGAATACAGAGACATCTTCTCATCACCTATAGGGGTACTGACACTGTAACATCCTCGGCCACCCATGTCGGGCCATGCTACTCCAGAAAACACTTTTTTTCTTTGCTCAACATATTGTAACATACCCAGCATCCAATTGAGCTATGCCACATAAATTTTTTGAACTGCATGCAATTAAAACATATACATATAGAACTCTTGTGGAAATTTATATATATAACATAAACAGACAAATATGTTATGTATGCACAGATTCATACTGAAATAATAGTAAATGTATACATGCAGCATATACAGACAATACCCATAAATATAAAGAAAGTTGTAAACCACACAGGATAAACCCATAAAAATAAACACGTAAATAATAATGCAGCATGCAAATTTATCACACAGTTGACACTTATCTTGGTAAGAATATCACCAACTGCATGCATACCTTCCATGAACCTCCCAGCCTTAGACCGCACTTCTCATCACTCTCAATAGTGGGTCACCCCTAAGCTGGAACTAAACTCCACCTGGGTAAAGGAATTCCTATCCAGGCTAATGGTTCATAGACAACAGGAAAGACTTTGTCACAGGTGCCAACTCAAACTAACAGTCTACAGTCCCTCATTCCCCACATGCATGTCCCACCCCAGGAAGTGTGCCCATTCTCTTCTCAACAGTCCTTTGGCTAGCCCACTTCCTTTTTGGGCTTCAGCAACAGGTCGGACAGGAAGTCTCAAAGCCCTGTAGCTGCAGTTTAGCACCTTCAGGAAATCAATTCCCAACAATTATCTCACTCTGAGAAAAATTTCTCACGGGCCTGATAACCCACCTCTTCAATATCCCACGGGCATGACAACCTGCTTCTTCAATCCAGCTCCCAAGTTAACTAGCTACACAAACAGTAATGGCTATGGATACAGGTTCAGGTACAGTGACATGAAGGTACGGAGGATAGCTCCATGAGTGTGTGAATGATGATGGAGTAATTGACTAAATGATGGAAGGAGTGATGGGAAATGAACTATGATGGGAAATTAACTAAGTGCAAACTATATGTATGCATGTCCCCAACTTGACACTTGTCATGTTGGGAGCTACTTTGGCCCACTTGTCCCCATCTTTAGAACTTAGGATAAAATAATTTCCCATGCTTTATGATTTAAGGAATATTAATATAATATTAATTTTTGGCTTAAGCTCCCTAGATTATCCCTTTTCCTTAACTTTTAGGCCCCCCCCTTTCCCTAACTAGTGGAATTTAGTCCCCCATACTCTTTTATCATGGTCAGTCTGCATGCAACGATGTATTTTTATATTAATGATGAGACATATACAAAAATAGGCTCATTGGCCTTTAACATCTAGGCTCTCTGGCCTAATCATCACAAAATTGGCTCACCATCCTAGGAAACATAGCGTATACACAAAGGCTCCCTGGCCTCAATACTGCGTGCCCTTAAGATGTTGTGTGTGGTACCTGGAATGTGCACACTTCATTATTTTACTGCGCAGTACATACGCGAACTATACCATGGATGGTGCATACAAAAATGATGTCAAACAGCTCACCAGCTTACGTACATTTGTATTTATATTTAAATTTGGGTTCGACTGAGGGATATTGCAATCCCCTCCCCTTATTTATGCACTGTCCTCAGTGCATTATGTACACATATACAACAAAATTTTCAAAAATCCTCAAAAAGATGCGGGTATTCTGCCTGCATTGCATCTGCATGCTCCCAAGTGGCATCCTAAGGACCGTACCAGGTCCATTGGACCTTTACAAGCCCTATGGCTTGATTTCGGAGCTATTTGATTTTCCGGTCTAGAATGTGTACCAGATGCACTTGGAAAGCGCCTTCTTGCTCCACCTGAATCACATTCCAATCAATAACATGATTAGCATTAGGTATACATTTCTTGAGCAATGATACATGGAATACATTATGAACAGACATAGATGCAGGCAATGCAATCATATAAGCTACTGGGCCAATCCTCTCTAGGATTTCAAATAGCCCACAATAGTGAGCTGCCAACTTTGAACAATTTCCCAACTTCATGGAACTTCTGTTGGCTTTAACTTTCAAAAATACATGGTCTCCTACTTTAAATTCCCTGTGAGTTCTGCCCTTATTAGCATAGCTTTTCTGCCTGTCTTGGGAAGCCTTTAAATTTTGCTTTATTTTCAACATTTGCTCCTCCATTTCCCTGAGTAAATCTGGCCCAACCATTGCTCTATCTGTTGGGTTATCCCAGCTTACCGGTGTGTTGCACTTTCTGCCATAAAGTGCCTCAAATGGGCTCATCTTTAGAGATGTTTGGTACCCATTGTTATAATCAAACTCTACTAAGTGTAGGTACTCTTCCCATTTTGATGGTTTATCCATCACATACATCCTCAACATATCCTCAATCACTTGATTCACCTTCTATGTTTGTCCATCTGTTTCTGGATGATAAGTTGTACTAAAATTTAAATTTGTTCCAAATCCATTAAATAATCCTTTCCAAAAATTTGAGGTAAATTTTGGATCTCTGTCAAACACAATTGTCTTGGGTACACCATGTAATAGAGCAATTTCTCTCATATAAATATCAGCAATGTTGGTTGCCCTGTGAGTGAGCTTAACTGGAACAAAATGGGCAACTTTAGTAAGCTTATCCACCACTACCATGATAGAATCATGTTGCTTGTTTTTTCTGGGCAGTTTGGTGATGAAATCCATGGTTACAACTTCCCATTTCCACTTAGGAATGAGTAATGGTCGTAACAAACAATTTGGGTGTCTATGCTCAGCCTTTACCTTTTGACATTCCAAACATTTGACAATAAGATCAACAACTTATTTCTTCATGTCTGGCCAATAATATTGGCTTTGACAGCTGCAATAGTTTTTTGATAACCTGGGTGCCCAACATAAGGTACATTATGCATTTCTCTCAATATTATATTTTTCAATTCCTAGGAATTTGGTACATCGATTCTTCCCCTGTACATGAGAATTTGATCATTATCTAGCTTGTATTCTTCAATTTTCTACTGCAAATTACCTTGTTGTAATTTTTCCACTAATTCCTTGTATTGCAAATCTAAATTTGCAGCCTCCAAAATTATGTGTTTCAAATCTAATTGTTACATGCTAATGGTTGTAGCATGTAATTCATGCACTCTTTTGCTGAGTGCATCAGCCACTTTGTTCTCTTTCCCCTTGATATGCTTTATATAAAATTCAAATTCGCTAAGAAATTCTAACCATCTGCTTTGCCTAGCATTTATATTTGGCTGATCAAATAAATATTTCAGACCATTATGGTCTGTCCTCAGCTCAAACATTTTCCCCATGAGCTAGTATATCCATTTCCTCAAGTCATGCACTATGGTTTCCAACTCCAAATCATGAGTGGCATAGTGTCTTTCATGCTCCTTCGGCTTCCTTGATTCATAACATAAAACAAACCCATTTTGACTGAGGACTCCACCAAGTCATTCTTTATAGGTATCTTTCCATACAATGAAGTCTTCATTTGGGTCTGCAATCCTTAGTATTGGAGCACTTGTTAATAATTGTTTCAAGTGTTGGAAACTCTTTTCACTATCCAATGTCCACTGAAACTTCACACCCTTCTTTTGTAAGGAAGTGATTGGGTGTGAAATATTTGAGAATCCTTCAATAAATATCCTATAATAGCATGCAAGGGCCATGAATGATATGAACTCTGTCACATTCTTTGGCGCTAACCATTCCTTAATGGCTTCTATCTTCTCAGGATCCACTGCTATCCCGTCCTCTGAAATGATATGTCTCAAATAATGAATTTGCTTCTGATAAAATGAGCACTTTCTCAATTTGGCATACAACTGATGCTCCCTTAATACTTGAAACACCATCCTCAAATGATGTTCATGCTCTTCTTTCAACTTCGAATATACAAGGATGTCATCCAAAAAGACAATGGCAAACTTGTTTAAATATTCTCGAAAAACAACATTCATTAAGCACATGAAAACAACTGGTGCATTTGACAACCCAAATGGCACCACTGTGAACTCATAATGACCATAACTTGTCCTCAAGGCGGTCTTGTTTATATCTTCCTCTTTAATCCTTACTTGATGGTATCATGACCTGAGATCAATCTTTGAAAATATCTTTGCATCCTTCAATTTATCAAAGAGATCACAATCCTTGGCAGAGGATACTTGTTCTTTACAGTCACTTTATTCAATTGTATGAAATCAATGCACAATCTTAATGTCCCATCTTTCTTCTTCACGAACAAGACTAGGGCACCCCAAGGTGACACACTTGGGTGTATATACCCCTTCTTCAAAATTTCTTCAAGCTACATTTGCAACTTCTTCATCTCTGGTGTACTCATTCTGTAAGGAGTCTTTGACACTAGAGCTGCTCCAGGCATTAAATTTATAGAGAAATCAATGTCTCTCTTTGGGGGTAGTCATAGTACCTCCTTGAACACATCTTCAAAATCTTCCAGGACTGCATGATATTCCAAATTTGGCACCTTATCTTTAGGTGTCTCTTCCCTGTGAGCTGCAAATATTTGACACCCTTTTCTGCAACATTTCTTCAGCTGCAATGCTGAAATTTCTTTGATGGTTACTGCCTTGGGAATTCCCTGCACTTTCCTTAGGCTCCCTTCCCCATCTAAGCAAGTAAATTCCTTGTTATGACATTCTAGGATAGCATGATCTTGATCCAACCAATCCATCCCAATTAGATAGTCATGCGAACCTAAAGGTAGGATGTTCAAATTTGCTCTGGTGTCCAGTCCATTCATGTCCATAAGACATGACTTAACCATCTCATTAACTTTTATTTTGGATCTAGTAGCCATATACACTAACCAAGATTTGGATCTATATAACTATGACTAGCTCATGAATCTATATAAAATAACAATGGTTTGGTTGTTGATCATACCTTCCACTTCAATCATATGTGACTAATACTATGCTTTCTTGTTGTCTAGGGCTTCATATATCCTTGGTACATTTCCACCCATGTCCTCCATTGTTTGAGCTTGATGTACATTGTGAACAGTCTTCGCTTTTTCACATTTGTGAGGACAATCTCTGAACATCTGATCTCCTTTACAACCCCAACATTGAATAGGTGGCTTCCTTGGCCTTTGACCCTTTGTCTCAATCGTTCTAGGTTCTTTATAAGTTGGATATCCCTGAGTATTATTTCTAAAGAATGGTGGCTTAGCTCCCTTCTTCCTCTAATCCATCTTGAATTTATTTTTGTCTTCCCAAGATTTTTGGAAAGTTGACCTTGATTTTTGATGATCATATAGGCATTTAGCTCACCTTATGGTCTCCTCCAATTTCTTGGGATCATCATACTATATTTTGTCACTGATGAATGACGACAATCCACTCAAATACCTCTGAATCTTAACGGTCTCATCCTTGATGAAAGAGACATACTTCAACAGTTCTAAAAACCTTCTTTCATATTCATCTATGGTCATACTCCCAAGCTTAAGTTCAAATAACTCTTTCATTTTCTTGTCATAGTATCTCTTAGTCAAGTATTTCTTCTCAAAATACTTCTTGAATTCCCTCCAAGTAACACTTTTCTCTTTAATGTGTTTCACCTTCACAAGTTGATCCCACCACATGGATGCCTTTCCCTTGAGTTGATAGATGGTAATTCTACCTTCTACATGACAAGAATAATTATGCAATTGAAAATATTTTCTCGTGCCCAGCAGCCATGTCTCTGCATATTCATCCTTCTTGTGCTCACCATCAAATGTAGGAGGTTTGATTTTGTTCATTTATCCTCATAGCTCATCCACCCCAGACCTCTTATGCTTCCTGACAGGGGATGGAATTGAGTTGTTGTGTGCCCTCTTATAGGAATGTCTCTAAGAGTGATGGTGATGTCTACTAACACTTCTTGTTCTTCTTTTCTTGTCATGAGACCTGTGACTTTCTGATTTGCTTGAGCCACTCTCCTTATCCAATTTCTTTTCTATTTTGTTCAAGATTTGCATTAACTTCATGTTGAAGTCCTCTTTCTACTCCTTGGCTCTCATAAGCCTTTCATTATCATCTTTATGGCTTTGGACATCCTTCTGCAAATTTTTAATGGTCTCTACCATATTCATGTTTTCATCCCTTCCTTCTCCATGTCCATTGGAGTATGTTCCTTCAATCCCCAAATCGACATCCATCCATTTGATCTCATCTTCCCGGTTGTAATTCCTCTGTGCATATTCCATTTCTCTGGACTCTATGATGATTCTGATCTGATCTATTTTTTGTTAACTCTGCAAAATGTGCAGCGAACAATACTTTGTTAGGTTAATTGACTCAATAATTTCCTGAAAAATATGAACCATTCTGGTTCAATAATATATCAGAATTATTTCTTCTAATTTCCCAAAAACTTGAATGCCCAGATCACTTTTCTGGGTGAATAATTATATTCTATTGTCTAATACCTTTCCAACGCCTACTCCCATGCTCAATTCTGAGTCTTGAGAAGAAAGTTATGGTTATTTGAAAATTGCCCATTAATCTTTCTGTTTACACTTCAACTTGGCACAACTCTGCACTGTAATTATACATTTTTGCACCTACTCCATTGGAATTTTCATAGGATCTCAATTGGGTTTCCTCATATACATATTCTGGACACTCTATCCAAGTTTCACCTTTTTCTGGGTTCCTGGCTGCTAGTTACAACCTGCTGAACTTCTAAGCCAATTCATGTTTTTGGTCTGGAATGCTACAGGTACCTTCATTGCCATATTAAACATTTTTAACATGCCCAGAAATTTAATTCAGCTCTGGGACTGTCTTCTATGGTTCAATATATTTTCATTTACTACTCATGTGCCTCAATCTAATTCCGAAGCAGAAAGTTATGGCTCTTTGAAGTTAGTTGGGTCTTAAAATTTACCCTCCACTGTTTGTGTTGTAACTTTCTCATAAAAGCTTTGTCTGACAAACGGTTTACACCGTGGTACACAACGTTCTCGTGGTTTTTAAGTAGCTAAAAACGCTCTTAAGGGCCTCAAAAATGTGCTGCCAAAAGATGTCATTCAAACAGTATAAAATGTCGTGGAATTTCACTGATTTTTCGTTGTTGTTCACCATCAAAACGACTTTGTGTGTACAATTTTCAACCTATACACCCATATTTAGCATGCGCAGTAAAACCACAACATAAATCATGCTACACGCACCTATAATCATTGTGCATCACATCTCTGGAGCACACTACTTTTGTATCACGCGCCAATACTCACCGCGCAAAATTTTGGTTCTTGCACTATTACCTGTAATGTGCCATTTTTGTATCGCGCACTGATATTCCACGTGCATTTCACTCTACGCGATTTATCATGCCAAATTTTAGTACGCCCCCACCGCGCACCATTAACTAAATTGTCGCACGACAACATGTACCCACATTGCGCGCACACCAACAAAATTTCTTTGCGCTCTGTCAATACTGCGCACACCACGCACGCCATTATTATGTGTGCGCACACTGCGCGGACCTTATTATGCGTATGCACACTGTGTAATGCTAAATTTAGCACGTGCACCCGCACACCAACGTTTTTCCGCGCGAACACCTGCACACCAACATTTTTCCGTGCGATGCCAAAATTTAGTGCGCGCACCCGCACACCGACATTTTTCCACGCGACACCAAAATTTAGTGCGCGCAACCGCACACCAACATTTTTCAACGTGGCGCCAAAATTTAGTGCGTGCAAAAACACACCAATATTTTACATATCACGAGCTTTTTACTATGCATTATGCATCTTTAGTGCGCCCAGCTGCGCACATTCATTTTTATGCGTGTCAATTCCTCGTGAATTTCGCTGTAGAAATTAGGGCTTTTGATTAACGTTTTTCCCAATTTCTTCCATAGACATTCTACGACTATGAAATTTGTTCAATTTCACCTAGATAACTCCAGTTCAACCTCTGCAACAACAAATCGTTGTGGTTTGACATTTCTGGAGCGAGTTTTTCCCAAACTCAAGTCACGAATTGAGAATTTTAATTACTAATCTCGCTCCAATTGTCATGGCTTCATTGTAACTTCAAATTCGACCAATTCCAGGTCTGAATCTGCTAGAATAAATATCAAATCAAGAATATCTCACAAAATGGACAAATTTCTCAATTTTCCCATGAATTTAACATCAGAAATTGGGGCTTTTCCCAATTCCACATAATTTTTGTTACTTTTTACCCTGGACATTCTACAACTCTAAATTTGGCCACTTCGAAATCAATCCTCTATGAAATTTCACTTCAACTCAACTTGCTTGGCCCATCTAGGCGTAGTGTTGAAAACTGAAGCTCTGATACCATATTATAACATCCCCGACCACCCATGCCAGGCCATGCTATTCCAGAAAATGATTTTGTTCTCTGCTCAACATATTGTAACATACCCAGCATCCAACTGAGTTATGCCACATAAATTTTTCGAACTGCATGCAATTAAAACATATACATACAGAACGCTTGCGGAAATTTATATATAAAACGTAAACAGACAAATATGTTTTGTAAATGCATGGATTCATATTGAAATAAAAGTAAACATATACATGCAGCATATAAAGACAATACGCATAAATATAAAGACAGTTATAAACCACACGAGATAAACCCATAAAAACAAACACGTAAATAATAATTCAACATGTAAATTTATCACACTGTTGACACTTATCTTGGTAATAATATCACCAATTGTGTGCAGACCTTCCACGAACCTCCCAGCATTAGACCACACTGCTCATAACTCTCAGCAGTGGGTCACCCCCGAGATGGGACTAAACTCCACCTGGGTAAAGGAATTCCTATCCAGGATAATGGTTCATAGACAACAGGAAAGACTCTGTCACAGGTGCCAACTCAAACTAACAGCCTATAGTCCCTCATTCCCCACATGCATGTCCCACCCTAGGAAGTGTGACCCTTCTCTACTCAACGGTCCTTTGGCTACCCCACTTCCTTTCTGGGCTTCAACAATAGGCCGGACAGGAAGTCTCAAAGCCCTGTAGCTGTAGTTTAGCACCTTCAAGAAATCAATTCCTAGCAATTCTCTCACCTAGAGAGAAATTTATCATGGGCCTGACAATCCACCTCTTCAATATCCCACAGGCCTAACAATCCACTTCTTCAGTCCAGGTCCCAAGCTAACCAGCTACACAAATAGGTATGGCTATGGATACAGATTCAAGTACAGTGACATGAAGGTACAGAGGATAGCTCCATGAGTGTCTGAATGATGATGGAGTAATTGATTGAATGATGGAAGGAGTGATGGGAAATGAACTAAGTCCAACTATATGTATGCATGTCCCCAACTTGACACTTGTCATGTTGGGAGCTACTTTGGCCCACTTGTCCCCATCTTTAGAATTTAGGATAAAATAATTTCCCATACTTTATGATTTAAGGAATATTAATATAATATTCTTTTTTGGCTTAAGCTCCCTAGATTATCCCTTTTCCTTAACTTTTATCCCCCCCTTTCCCTAACTAGTGGAGTTTAGTCCCTCGTACTCTTTTATCATGGTCGGTTTGCGCGCAACGATGTATTTTTATATTGATGATGAGACATATACAAAAATAGGCTCACTGGACTTTAACATCTAGGCTCTCCGACCTAATCATCACAAAAATGGCTCACCAACCTATGAAACACATCATATACATAAAGGCTCCCTGGCCTGAATATCGTGTGCACTTAAGATGTTGCATGCGGTACCTCGAATGTGCACACTTCATCATTTTACTGCGCAGTACATGTACGCACTATACCATGGATGCTACATACAAAAATGATGTCAAACAACTCACCAACTTACGTACATTTGTATTTATATTTACAATTGGGTTCAGCCTAGGGATATTACAGACACACTGCCAAGTCAAGCATCCAATTGATCTGACCCCTGACGCACCTCTACCTAGTGGACCAGTCTATCAATGCTCGTTGATTGAGAATGATGAAATCAAGCATCATATCCGAGAGCGTCTTTAAAAGGGACACATCAGACCCATCTCCTCCCCTTGTGGAAGCCCGATTGCACAGGTGCAGAAGAAGGACAGGACTTGGCAACTATGCATTGATTATAGAGCATTAAACAAAATCACAGTCAGGAACCGCTACCCCATTCCTAGGATTGATGACCTTCTTGACCAACTCAAGCAGGAAAAATTCTTCAGCAAGATTGACCTGACTTATGGCTACCACCAGGTTCCCATCGAACCAACTAATGTATGGAAGACAACGTTCAAGTCTAAAGAAGGTTTCTAGGAATGGCTAGTCATGCCCTTTGGCTTAACAAATGCACCAGCCACTTTCATGAGGTTGATGGATGATGTATTAAGGCCCTTCACCAACTCCTTTGTGGTAGTATATTTGGATGACATCCTCATCTTTAGAAAAACATGGGAGGAGCACATGCAGCATATTCAAGAGGTTTTGAGCACTCTGTGGCAGCACAAGATTTATGCCAACTTGGAAAAATGCTCTTTTGGAATGAACAGGGTCCAGAAGATTTTGCAGAAATCCAATGCTAAGTACAAGCAGCACCATGATCAACACAGGGTACCACACTAGTTTCAGGTTGGCAAAAAAGTTTGATTACATTTGTAGAAGCAGCCTCTCACTGGGCCCCATCAAAAGCTTCGCCCACTTCGTTATGGGCCTTACACTATCACCAAGGTTGTGGGTAGCAATGCTTTCGAGCTCAACACTCCACCCTTTCTTGGTATGCATCCAGTATTCAATGTGGACCTCCTTTGGCTATATTTTCCTTTGAGATACCTTTGAGAACGCAGAACAACTGACACCAAAAGAGCTCAACCCTGACTACATGGAACAAGCATCCATTGATCAGATAGTGGACACACAAGTCAAGGGCACTCGCCAACAATGTATCCAGCTTTATCAGGTTGTCAAGGCAGGGAAACTCCTATACCAAGGCAAATGGCTCACCCGAGGCCAAATCCAGCAGAAGTTTTCTCACCTGATGGGGGAACTCAATGCAATGGAGACCATTGCTTCCTAAGGGGGGAGGATTGATCCAGGTGGATATTGGTGGCCACCCACCTATTTCAACGGGCTCCTCATATATGTTTTTTGTTCAGATATGAAGCTTTACAATCTGAATTTGGAAAAAAAAATTGGGTATTTGAATTCCTCTCGGAAAAATACCCAATTTCAAAAACAAAATCAGCCGAAATGGACTCCGAGAAGTAAAGTTATGAGCATTTTAAATTTAGTGATTTTTCAAGGTTTTTCCAAAAAAAAAGGCCGTGATTTTCTACAGTAATTTGTTGTTCTATTTTTTGGGTTTTTTCATGACTGTTGCGGGATCGAAAATTTCATAGGGTGCTCATATGGATATTTCCTCTCAAACCCTCAAAGAAATTCTTGAAGCATTCAAATCCCAATTGTATGACACATTGAATGACAAATTGGATGTCTTTCTAGATGGCCTCATAGACGGCCTCAATGATGGTTTTTGTAGTATTCAAGATTCATTGGATAGCATGTAGGAGAGATTTCTTATGGCGAACATCAGGGATGAATATAATCAAGAAATATATGCTTGGTATGATCTCGTGGCCAAATGCGATGATTGGTATATGGATAGTTGTCATTTCTAGGATGACAATCACTTCCATATTTTATTTGATGACTCTACTCCACCTTTTGTAGAGAACATCAATGTCCCACATCAGGAGCTAGTTACCAGCGTCCAACTTGCATATTTTACAATGGTATTGTTCCTTCCATATTCATCTTTGATCATCTCCCACTATGTGGATGAATATTCTTATTGGGATCCACATGATAGGTGTCAGTATTGGGAGCATCATTTTCACTTGGTTATTGGGTGTCGATATCCTCCATGTGGGGTTAAGAAATTGGAAATGGGACCCTAGTTTACAATGGCGGTTGGACTAATTCAGCATGGTCACTTCCATTTCTCAATGGGACCCTGGTTCTCTAGTCTACTTCAGCACTACAATCCACACTTATCCATGGGACCCTAGTATATGGTTCTACATCAAACATTGAGGACAACGCTTTCATAAGGGGGATGGAATGTAAGGTAGCTAGAGAGGTAGTGGGGGGG
>JZKD02S1816160.1:603834-616382 GCA_000966675.3 Picea glauca
AAGGGGTTCAAGCAATGTAATGGGATATGAAGAGAAGTATTGTATTTGGAGCGGTAGCTCAATAGGAGGAAGCCCCCTCGAAGAGGCAAGTGAACAGGAGAGGATCCCTTCCATATTAGGATTCATTGTATGGTGTTGCACTACCTCGAGGGTTTGATATAATAAAGTGGTGGTTTTCCATTTTGTTTCATATATATTATATGGTGATTGTATTCAGATATCTTTGGTACTATTGTGGTATTTTGTATTTAGGAACTTAACAATTCCCTTCTTTGGCCAAGGAAAGTGTTATGATACCAATTGTTAAGTTCCTGAATACAAAATACCACAATAGTACCAAAGATATCTGAATACAATCACCATACAATATACATGAAACAATATGGAAAACCACCACTTTATTATATCAAACCCTTGAGGAAGGGAAACACCATAGAATGGATCCTATTATGGAAGGGATCCTCTCCTATTCACTTGCCTCTTTGAGGGGGTTTCCTCCTATTGAGCTATCGCTCCAAATACAATACTTCTCTTCATATCCCATTACATTGCTTGAACGCCTTTATATAGTGCTACCATCACCTAAGAACATTATAGAGGAGAAATCTTCTAGAAGTAGAACCTTCTATGAAGTCCTCTTACATTTATTATATCTAAATACTCGTTTATTATATCTAACTACCATAGTGGGCCTTATTTAATAATATAGTGGACCTAGTCCACCTTACATTGAATGGCCTCCACTATTATCACTATGGGCCCTCTGGGCCCCCCCACTACCTCTCTAGCTACCTTACACTCACCCAAGGCCAAATCCAGTAGAAGTTTCCTCACCTAATGAGAGAACTCAATGCAATCAATACCATTGCTTCCTAAGGGGGGAATACTGATCAAGGTGGATATTGGTGGCCACCCACCTATTCCAATTTGACCGTTTTTTGTTTAGCACATTCGTCTATACTGCTTTGTAATTGTGGGTTTTACACTTATGGGGTTGTCTGAAGCCCCACACATCCTCCAAGTGGATACGGATGGCCTCTCGCCTAATCCAACTGGATTATTTTGTATGTTTTCATGTTAGCACATCTTCTTGTACTCCAGGGTCATTTTGGGGCCCTAAACGTTGTGTTTTCAGCTCGCCACAATCAAAATCTAAACAAAGTAATATTTTGATGGCGGAATGTGTATCTCTCTGAAAGACCTTTCAAACGGGCTATCACGCGCCTAAAACGGAGGTCGTGTGAAAACGTTACGACCCTTAGAAGTTGAGGTACCAAATTACACCAACTTACCCATAGGGCCCACATGACTTTTGGCGTTTCACCTTCTAGGTTTAGCTTTTTGTATGTCTAGGGTTTTTGGCATTCATGAGTAATATAAAAAAGGCCTCTGGAGCCTCATTGTAATCCATTTTTCTTAGACAAATGCGCGTAGCATCGACATCTCATCTCAGAGATAGCTACCATCATTCGAGTAAGTGTTCAGTTCTGCAGTTTTACAGTTTCAACCCATTTCATTATTTAATAGAAGATATTGTTCACTAGATATTTGTGTTATTCTTCATATCTTTGTGTTTATTGTATTCAATCTGTTAATCAGTTTGTTCCGCTCCTAAATCTGGATCAGTGGTATCAGAGCAATCTTCTCTTCATTTATTTTTCTTCGTGCAAGTCCCTGACAAGATTTGGGTACAAGAAGTTGGGACTCGAACCATTCGAGCCATTACAATATCGGTCACACCGAGCCCGACAACAACCCATGGGGGACGAAAAGAAAGATGATGGAGCAGGCTATCCTATTAAAATGTTGCTCGAGGAATCCCTCACACGACAAAGGAACGAAATGATGGACAACTTCGCGCAGATACTTCGATGGCTGCCCACAGGAGAAGTATCTTCATCAAACGGCCATGCAACCCCCTTAAAGGTACAGGTAAATCTTGATATTCCATTATTTGAAGGATTGATAGATGCAGATGTTGTAGATAAATGGTTGAATCTGCTCGAAGGATATTTTTCAGTCCACAATTTTTTCGATAAGGAAAAGACCACTTTTGCACTTTCTCAAGGTCATTCCCCATGTTAAAGACTGGTGGGATACTTACTCTGAGCAAAGGGTCGTGGAGGAATATACAATGTTTTTGGTGGCCCCTACATGGGATTCCTTCCGGGACTCCATTAAAGAACATTACTACCCTATTGGAATCTATGAGGACCAGTACACCAGATGGACCACCCTACGTCAAGAAAGGGACCAGACAGTACCAGATTTCACAAATATTTTCCATACCCTACACACCAAATTAGGTATCAAATATTTTGAGCATCATCTGGTGCTCAAATACCATGGTTGTTTGCATAGATACATTAAAAAATAAATGGATTTCTTGGACATTGCCTCATTGGGCACGGCTTATAGATACGTTGTCAAGATCGAGCATAAATTTAAGTAGAAAAGGTGAGAGTTTGGAACTAAAAACCCCTCATAGATGAAGCAGGGAAAAGGCAGCCCCAACCCACACAACAAGGGACCAAGTCGATATGGTCACCCTCAGGACAACCATTCCAAGCCACAACACAAGAAGGGCAATGAGAAGACAAAGAAGGACACGGGAAAATGGTGTGAGTACCATAAAATTCCTTGGCACAACACCGAATAATGTTGCTCCAAGCAGTCCCTCGTGGTCAAGCTGAAGGCTTCCGAGTCAGAGGTCAATTCTGATTTTGAGTCAAATCCAGAAGGAGGGAAGTGGATTATCGATGTTGAACCCAGTGCCACTATCACTACCACCAAACTTCCATCAAATGAACCAGAAGAAATAGAGGAAGGGGAACACCTCTTTCACTCGCAGATGTGGGTCAAGGGGGCTCTGCTTCATTTCATTGTCGATAGCAATAGTAAGAAAAAACTGATTTCTATAGAGGTCATCAAGTGGCTAGACCTGCCAATGACACTGCAACCGCATCCCATATCATTGGTTGGCTTCACCAAGGAAGAGATCTTCGTGTCAGCCAACAGTTTCTTCTTCCCTACATCATCAAACCTTTCAAAGATGAGGTATTGTGTGATATTGCTTCCCTTGAAGTTTGTGATGTTCTTTTAGGACAACCATATTTGTAGAAGCCTCGTGTTGTGTATGAGTCTAGACCCCGAAGTGTTTTTATTACTTTGGGTAGACAATTGTATAGGATCCCATAGGTAGCGCCACCTACTGTTATTTCTTTAATCTCTGCTAATAAATATAGTAAGGTCATTTCACAGACTAGGAAGTTTGTCTTCTTTGTAATCCATGCTCACAGTAAGCAGAAGATCATCACCACATCTGTGACCTCTACACAACACCTCTCTTTTTAGCAGAAGGAAGTGGACAGGGTCGTGGAAGAATACAAAGACATACGCTCATCACCTACAGGGGTACCGATGTTGAAATTACTAATACAACTGAGAGGGGGGGGGTGAATCAATTGTCTTTGAGATTAAACAATTATAAGTCTATTAAAAATTCTTAATCTTTCTTCAAGTGATGATCAACATTATACAGCATATGGACAGTAAAAGTAAAAAGCATCATTCACACATAAGGTATACACAGAGACAAATTTTCACGAGGAAACCCATAAAGGGATAAAACCTCTTCTTCTTCGAAATGATAGGCAGTCTTTTAAGTTCTGTACATCATCCTTAATTGAGCACCAACTCAATGTGAGGTTGCTACCTCTATTTTACAAGCTGCAACTTGTTTGAGAGCACCAAATCTCTGGTTTCTCTAGCACCCACTAGAAGGAAGCACCAACTCCCTGGTTTCTCTAGCACCCACTAGAAGGAAGCACCAACTCCCTATATGTTCCAGCACCAACTGGATGGAAGCAACAACTTCCAGTTACATAGGCTCCAACCTGTATAACAAAGAACACTTGTTCTCCCTTGCACCACCCTGCCACCCTGGTTTCTCTTGCTGCAACCAGATGGAAGCTACAACTTCCTGTGTTCAAGCTCCCAATTGAACCTCTGAGGACAACAGTCCTCCCGAGCACCTCCCAACCTCCCTAGAACATAAATGAACATATAAACATTCAACTACACAGATACATCAATTCTTACCAATCTTTCTTTGTTCTGTACATCTGGTCATCTTCGAATTGTTCTGCAATTCATTTCTTCCTCTGTCTGTTCAACAAGTCTTCTCTGCATAAACTTGTTCTATCATTCTGCTCTTCTTCAACTTGTTTTGTTATTATGCTCTGCGTTTCATCTCACACTGCACATATGCTCAATCTCCTCCTGCGCATCCTCTCATTTTCATTTTCTTACAGTTTCATTATTTTCTCATATAGAACAACCAACCACACGTTGTCTTTCTCTTTTTCTTTTATACACCCTCATGGTGGCTCAACTTCCCATATCCTTCGGCAAAAGGAAGACAACTGTCCGAGCAACTGAAATGCCAACAGATTCGCAATCATGAATCCATTTCACTAACAGATTCGTAACTGAGGGGTTAATTGCGAGAGAGAACAGTAACCTTCCGATCATATTCCAATTTATCTGCATCGTTGGATGAACTTTATTAATCTTGCCTTTAAATCGGGTTTCAGCATTTCGGCATTCATGTACCCAAGTGTCTCAACACTTCATGTCGCGATCTCCGAAGCTCCAAAATGGAGCTTATCTGGACTGACTCCTTCCCTTTCTCATGACCAAGGGCTGTGACCATAGTCTTATGCATAAGGCGCTTTCGCGATTTCACATATTGCGAATTCGACATTCCTGATGTTCAATGTTCTTGTCATTTACAAATCCCGATCCACGAAATTCTGTAAAGAAGTTGAATCAACGATCCAGATCATATCTTGATCTGATGGTTGCAATTACATCGTGATTTCGCATATCGCGATTTCGTAATTCATGTTGCATCGTTTCTTTTGCCTCTCCATGTCGCGATTTGTGAAACTCCGATAAGGAGCTGGATCAACGGTCCAGATTCAATCTTGACTCAACGACTGCGAACAAGTCGCAATTTCGCATATTGCGAAATCGGGATTCCTAATGTTAATAACCTTTGACATGTTCAACACTCGATCCGCGAAATTCCGACACAGGCTGTAATCAACGGTCCAGATTCAATATTGACTCAACGACTGCGATCAAGTCGCGATTTTGCATATCACGAAATTGGGATTCCTTATGTTAATAACCTTTGACATGTTCAACACTTGATCCGCGAAATTCCGACACGGGATGTAATCAACGGTCTAGATCTGAGCTTGATTCAACGACTGCGATCAAGTCGCAATTTCGCATATCGCGAAATCGGGATTCTTGTTGCATTGTTTCTTTGACATCTCCAACACGCGATCCTCAAAACCCCGACATGGACTGGAATCAACGGTCCAGATTCCACCTTGATCTGACGGCTCAGATTAAGTCGTGATTTCACATATCGTGATTACGCCCTCTTCTGCTTGTACCTTTAAAGGACATGCGGTTTCTTCTTGATCCAACGATGGTCAGATCCTACGCTTGGATCTAACGCCTGAGATATGTCCTCCTCTTCAATGATCTCTTCTTGTCTACATTCAGATCTGACGATCCTCGTTCTTTCGGGAAATTTGAATGGATCCAACGTTCAGAAATGCTTCTCAAGCTTTACGGGCCTTCGATCATTCGATCAACCTGAACTTATGTTCTGTTTGCCTGTCTGTTACAAACTTCTTGTACCTTTGCCATCAATCCTATGTACATTCTTCCTGTACTTATGTTACTTGCCATCAATGACAAGCATTCGATGTCTGTTAAATATTTTCCATTCGCTGTCAGTTAAATATTTGCCAACAACCGACACACTGCCAAGTCAAGCATCCGACTGATCTAACCCCAATGCACCTCTACCTAATGGACCAGTTTATCGATGCTTGTTGATGGAGAGTTACGAAATCAGGTGTCAGATCCGAGAGCTTCTTCAAAAGTGGCACTTTAGACCCAGCTCCTCCCCTTGCGGAAGCCCGATTGTACTAGTTTAGAAGAAGGACGGGACTTGGCGACTCTGCATTGATTACAGAACCTTAAACAAAATCACAGTTAGGAATCACTAGCCCATTCCTTGGATTGATGACCTTCTTGACCAAATCAAGGGGGAAATTTTCTTCAACAAGATTGACCTGAAGTCTGGCTACCACCAGGTTCCCATCAAACCAACTGATGTATGAGGACAACCTTCAAGTCTAAATAAGGTCTCTACGAATGGCTAGTCATGCCCTTTGGCTTAAAAAATGCACCAACCACTTTCATGAGGTTGATGGATGATGTATTGAGACCCTTCACCAACTCCTTTGCGGTAGAATATTTGGATGGCATCCTCATCTTCAACAGAACGTGGGAGAAGCACATGTGGCATATTCAACAAGTTTTGAGCACTCTGCGGCAACACAAGCTTTATGCCAACTTGAAAAAATTCTCTTTTTGAATGAACAAGGTCCAATACTTGGGCTACATTGTTGATGAGCATGGGGTACATGTTGATCCAACTAATATCCAATTCATTTGTGACTAGCCAACACCAACAACACTAACCGAGCTTCAGAGCTTTTTGGGACTAGCCAACTTCTACTGACGGTTCATGTTAGGATTCCCCCATATTGCATGGGCTTTCAACCAGGTGACCAAGGGCGGTGGTAGGTCCAAGTTAATGTGGGGGAAGGAGAATCAATAAGCATTCGATGATCTGAAGCATCGCTTGTGCTCAGCTCCAATACTCTCCTTTCCTGATCTGCAACAACCATTCGAGATTGAGACTGATGCATCTGACTATGCTATGGGCACAGTTCTCACTCAACATGGGCATCCGGTGGCATACCGTAGTGAGACACTCTCTGATACTGTCCTGAAATAACCCACCTATGACAAGGAAATGCATTCCATTGTACAAGTCTGTCGTCAATGGAAACATTAAATTTTGGGGAAAGAAACGATCATACACACTGATCACGAGCCTCTGTAGTTCATAAAAACACAAGGGAAAGTATCGAAAGATCACCATCAGAATTGGTCCACCTACCTGCAGTAGTTCCATCTCAACATAAAGTATAAGACAGGTATCTCCAATCATGTCGTTGACTACCTCAGTCGGCCTCCTGTGGCTACACTCACCACTGTGCTCCATTCCTATGGACATGAAACATAAGAGTGGCCCCAACTTTATCAGCAAGATCCGGACTTCGCCACCACCTATCATCTCTTGGGTACGGGTGCAATTGTCATTGATTTTCACATTCAGGACGGACTCTTATGTTACCTGGGCCATCTTTGTGTTCCTACAAGAAGGCATGCAAAGCTGATTTGGGAAGCCCAGTACTCGGGTGGCAGGACATTTTGGCATGGAGAAAACTATGGTCGTTCTTCATAAACATTTTTATTGGCCAAAACTTTGAGAGGATGTCAGCAAGTATATCAGATCTTGCATTGCCTCTGCCATTGCCAAGCCATTCATCAAGAATCAAGGCTTATACACCCTTCTTCCTATTCCCGAGAAGCCTTGGGAATCCATCTCAATGGATTACATGTCTAGCTTGTCGTCCACCAAGGAAGGAAATGAGTATGTGTTTGTAATCGTTGATCAATTTTTGAATATGGCCATCCTCATAGCCTGTAAGAAGAATGTCACAACGGCAGTTACTGCTAATATCTTCTTCGAACGAGTGTGGGTCCACATTGGGATACCATGGACCATCATCTCCGATCGAGAAAATCGGTTCTTTAGCACCTTTTGGTCGAGTCTCTGGTCTCTGTTGGACACTAAGCTCACAAAATCCACTGCTTTCCACCCTTAAATCGATGGCCAAACAGAGTTTTTCAATCAGATGATTGTGCACATCCTGCACATGTACAATTCTAAGCATCCATGTACATGGGATGAGAGTCTCCCATCTGTCCAACACAATTACAACAAGGCTCTCCATCGTTCCACCAGCCATATCCCATTTTAGGTGGGTCTGGGTTTCCAACCCTTGGGACCCATTGATGTTGCACTTCCTCTTGCTACCACACAGACAAACTCTTCCCCTGATCAGTCTGCGATCAACAAAGCCACAAGATTCATTGAGCGGATCCATCACATTTGCGAACAGATCCATAATATTTTGTAGAAATCCAATGCCAAGTACAAGTAGCGCCATGATCAACACAGGGCACCACACCAGTTTCAGGTTGGCGACAAAGTTTGATTACATTTGTAGAAGGAGCCTCTTACCGAGCCCCATCATAAGCTTCGCCCACTTCGTTATGGGCCTTACACTATCACCAAGGCTGTGGGTAACAATTCTTTTGAGCTCAACACTCCACCCTTCCTTGGTCTGCATCCAGTATTCAATGTGGACCTCCTTCGACCATAATTTCCCCCATTATTGGACACCTCCGAGATCGCAGAATATCTTACACCAACAGAGCTCAACCCTAACTGCATGGAACAAGCATCCACTGATCAGATAGTGGGCACACAGGTCAAGGGCACTTGCCAGGAATGGATCCAGCTTTATCAGGTTGTCAAGGCAGGGCAACTACTACACCAAGGCAAGTGGCTCACCCGGGGCCAAATCCAATAGAAATTTTCTCACCTGATGGGGGAACTCAACGCAATGGATGTTGGGTATGTGTTATATTATGTGACATGTGCCTCGGGAAACATGTCACATATTTAGGTGGTTTTTCATCACATGGTTTTTGCCGATGGTTTTCTATTTCCGGTTAAGGATATAGGATTGTGGACTAATCCAGGTCATTGGGTTAGGGTTTTGGATGTCGTTGGATCCTATATGTATATTGTATTGTAAAAAATGTAACACACATGAATGAATATAGAATATGATGGCTTTCCAGGGGAAAAATCTATGTGTAACGTTTGTATTTCTCATTGTATATTTTTTATTCTTTTGTTGAATATCTATTTGCAGTAGATATTGTACAAGGTTAAAATATACATTTGGTATCAGAGCTTTGTTGGCTTCAGGGGGACACCTTTGTGGTCAAGGTTTTGGCTTGGTACCGTGATAAGCCTTGTTACAGTGGGACATCTATGGTATTGATTTTTCAGGTGAAAACGAATGGCAAGCATTTCGAAGATGGAGATCGAGAAGTTTAATGGGAAAAGTTTTGAGTTGTGGAAGCTCAAGATGGAAGATATGTTAGTGGAAAGAGATCAGTGGATCACGTTAGATCCAGGTACTGCACCTACAGGAACTTCAGCAGATGACTGGAAAAAGTTGGATCGAAAGGCAAAAAGAACAATTTGACTGTGTCTCTCTGATTCAGTATTATTGAATGTGTTGGAGGAAGCTACAACCAAGGATTTATGGGAAAAGTTTGGGAATTTGTATCAGTCTAAGTCCCTGGTAAATAAACTATTCATGAGAAATAAGTTGTATAACCTGAGGATGAGAGATGGAGACTCTATGGCAGAGCATTTGAATGCCTTCAATACTGTGGTAAGTCATTTAGTATATGTTGAGATTAAAATTTCAGATGAAGATAAATGTATTATTTTACTGTGTTCTTTACCAGACTCCTGGGATAGTCTAGTTGTGGCCATAGTTAGTAATACAACCGCCTTGAAGTTTGATGAAGTGGTATCATCCTTGTTGTCGAAGGGGATGAGACAAAAGAATATGGAAGGACAGAGCATAGACACATTATTTGCAAGAGGACGTTCCCAGGAAAGGAATAGATCTAATTTCTCAAGTGGGAGATCTAAGTCCAAGGGTAGATCTAAATCTCCCAGAAAGTTTGTAAGGGTATGTTGGAGATGTGGAAAATAAGGGCACTACAAGAAGCAGTGTAGATCCAAGGTTGAGAAAAAGAAGGGATCTGAATAATCTCATTCTACAGAAGAAAAGACCTTCAAGGAAGAAGGAGAGGATGTGTACTTGGCTTCTTCAAGCACACATGCAGATCATGAGGCATGGTTGGTTGACTCTGGAGCATCTTTTCATATGACTCCCCACAGGGAGTGGTTCTGTGAATATGAAAGGTATGATTAAGGTAATGTTTTCTTAGGTGATGATTCAACAACCAGAATCATAGGACAAGGAAAAGTCAAGTTGAGGCTCATAGATGGAAGGATTAGAACACTACCCGGTGTTCTGCACATCCCAGGTTTGGCCAGAAATTTGATTTATGTAAGCAAAATGGATAATGCAGGGATAAAAACAATATTTGAAAAGGAAACTTGCAGGATGGTTCGAGGAGAAATGGTGTTGTTGAAAGGAGTTTGGTTTGGAACTTTGTATAAGTTGGAAGGAAGCACTATTAGTGATGGGTGTAATTGTTGGCACAGGGGCAGACCTAGGGTTCATCTCTAAGAGTGTACCAACAAGCCCTAGCTACTGGCCCTTTCAAAAACACCTACAAGGCAGATGCAGTCTCACCCGAACCAGCTATGTGGGGGTTGCAGGACAGATATGTCTACAACCAGAAGGAATGTAAAGTGGGTTCAAAGTGATCGACACACAACAATATAGTATTCTTTATCTTCCTAGGATCTACTGCGCAAGATATATCTATCAAATCTAACACAGTAATGCAATAGAAGTATACCAATAACAAAGAACAGAACATCAATCACACATACAACGCAAGATATACGTGGTTCACCCTCTCTCTAGGGCTACGTCCACAGAACTGTGCTTTATAATGTATTAAGATGAAGCATACAGTTCTTGTCTGCGCTCTTAGCCAGCAAATCTTATTTCTTCTCTACTCTTTCTCTCCCCTTCCGACGCACCCAGCTGTAGGACTTGACCTTCGCACCCAGCTGAAGATATTACAATACCAGAAGGCTCTCACACTTAGCTCTTCTCTCTCACACAACAATAATCACTCGTGTCAATAGTACCACTAGATTGAACCTCCTTCCCTCATGTAGGTTCTTATTTATACATTACAATATCTCACCGACATCCTTAGGTTGAAACCTAGGTGTCAAAACCCTAGATACCAAAGCCCTAGGTGTCTAAAACTCTAGGTCAACTTGACCCACATTTTCAGGGCTTTGCCAGCCTGTCCTTCCTTCCTTCTCGCACGGTGCTCCAAAGCATCCAACAGTGGCTTTTTCCGCTTGTTGAGTTTTCCATGATCCTTCTTTCTTGTCGATATCTCGTCCTCGATTTACTCATTCAACAGCTTGCTTCCTTTTACTTTGCTCTGTCTTTTGCTCACTTCGACCCAGTAATAGTCACTGTGTCTTCCGCGCAATTCACATTTTGCCTTTTCTTCCTTGATATTTGCTTATTTCCATAACCAAGGGCCAACATGCCCCCAAGACTCACATGTGACTCGTCCTGAGGCACTTCAGATCTGACCTTTATATTTTACTTCGACTTCAAACTACGCAGTGCATCCTTTGCTTTCTGCTCTATGCCTCGTCTCCTTCCTACCTTGTGTAGACTGTCTTTTCTGTGTCTGGTACCCAGTTTCAACTGCACCTGGTACCTAGACCCTTTTCCTTATGCTTTTACTTAGAGTTGTGGGGTAGCGGGTTGTCATAATACAATTTCAACCGGCTCCCATTCACTAATCCTTCCTTCCATTCTCCCTTCAAAGTCTTCAACTGTGAAACTCCTCCTTCTGTAAGATAGGCGATTTCATATGGCCCGATCCAATGCGTTCTGAACCTCCCAGGATATTTTATGAACTTACTGTCATATACCAGTACTAGATCACCTTGTTTAAATGCCTTCTTCTTTATGTGCCTGTCATGATAGGCCTTCTCTCTTTCCTTCTGTACTTGTTGAGGGAATCCTACAATAAATTTGTCTTCTTCAAGTTCGACCAACTGTGCGAGCCTCTCTTGAATAGCGCCAACGTCATCCATGTCTATAAAGGCAACAATTATTAGGATTGGTAACAAATATTCCATTGGGACAATGGCTTCAAGACCATACACCAACTTAAAAGAGGTCTTCATTGTTAATTTTTTGCAAGTGGTTCTATAGGCCCATAGTACTGCTGGTACTCTTAAATCCTAGTCATCCCTGTTCACATTGCAAATCTTCGTCAGCGTTGTCTCCAAGATCTTGTTGAATAATTCCACTATCCCATTTTCTTATGGATGGTAAGGCGTTCTCTTCTAGTGATGGACTGCAAATTCCTCAGTCAAGGCTTCAATAGTCTTATTTATGAAATGTGTGCCTTGATCACTCATAAGGATCTTTGGGAAACCAAACATGGTTATGATGTCATCAAATATGAAGCACGCAGTTGTATTTTCACTACAGTCCTTAACGGTGAGATATTGTAATCTATAAATAAGAACCTACATGAGGGAAGGAGGTTCGATCTAGTGGTACTATTGACATGAGTGATTAATGTTGTGTGAGAGAGAAGAGCTAAGTGTGAGAGCCTTATAGTATTGTAAGATTATATTAATTCATTTTATATCTTTAATATATGAAGGATATATACATAAATTAATATATAATATATATTTTACTTAACTCGAAAGATTGGATGCTATAATATAAGATTTTTGTACATTTAAATTTTTTATATTCTTAAATATA
>JZKD02S1816160.1:631891-643140 GCA_000966675.3 Picea glauca
ATAAGCTTTGGAACCCAGAAACTAAGAAGGTAGTGTATAGCCGAGATGTGGTATTTAGAGAAATGAAGGATGTTGTTAAAAAGGAAGTCCTACCAAGTAAGGAAGAACCAGAGAAAATAGAGTTTGATTTAAAAGATGATGAGTTAGACTCTATAGAAGAACAGGAATCAGAAGAAGAAGATCCTTGTAGTCCAATATTGAGGAGATCGGTTCGAGAAAGAAGGCTATCGAAAAGGTATACTCCATCTGATTTCCATTCAAATTTTTCTTCGTCTATCACTGATGATGATCCTAGAACTATCAGGGAGGCAGTGGATTCAGAGGATGCAAATCTCTGGAAAAGGGCCATGAATGAAGAAATGGCATATTTGGATAAGAATGAGGCTTGGGATCTAGTGCAGTTGCCAACTGGAAGAAATACCATTGGAAACAAATGGGTATTTAAAAAGAAGTTGAGTGAAGAAGGAAAAGCGGAGAAATACAAAGCTCAGTTAGTAGCAAAGGGTTATTCCTAGGTTGAGGGAATCGATTTTGGTGAGATTTTTTCTCTTGTTGCCAAGTTAACCTCCATAAGATTTATGTTATCTTTTGCTGCTGCATTTGATTTTGAAATAGAACAAATGGATGTGAAGACAACATTCCTACATGGGGATCTGGAAGAAGAAATCTATATGAAGCAACCAAAAGGTTATGATGTGAAGGGAAATAAGGAGTTGGTATGCAAGCTGAAAAAGTCCATGTATTGTTCAAAACAATCACCAAGGATGTGGTATCAAAAATTTTATACTTATATGTTGGGACTTGGCTTCAAAAGAAGCAAAGAGGATCACTGTGTGTATTTTAAATTAATTGGTGATCATTTGATTTATTTGGTATTGTATGTGGATGACATGTTGTTGATGGAAAACAACAAGGAGATTATCGAGGATGTGAAAACCCAGTTGTCCTCTAAATTTGACATGAAGGATCTCGGTGCTTCAAATTTCATTTTGGTCATGGAAATTAAAACAGATCGGAAAAGGAGGAAACTCTGGTTAAATCTGAGAAAACATGTCAAGACAATATTGCAGAGGTTTAAAATGCAGGAATGTAAACCAGTCAAGGTTCCTATTCTTGTTGGTGTAAATTTATCTGTGGATCAATGTCCCAAGACACATGAAGAGGAGGAGGACATGTCTCGTGTTCCACATGTGAGTGCAGTTGGAAGTTTGATGTATGCAATGGTCTATAATAGACCGAACATTGCACATGCAGTGGTAATTTTGAGCAAGTATATGTCAAAACTAGGGAAGGAGCATTGGATAGTAGTAAAAATGATTTTCAGGTATTTGTGTGGCACTGCTAGCTATGTATTGTGCTACGAAGGAAGAACGGGATTGGAAAGAGAGGTGGATCTACATGGCTTTGTGGATGCAAATTGGGCTGGAGATCTGGATCGTAGGAGATCTACAAGTGGGTATGTGTTTAACCTGTTTGGAGGAGCAATAAGTTGGATGAGCAAAAGGCAGGTTGTAGTGGTACTTTCAACTACAGAAGTTGAATACATGGCAGCCACTCATGCAAGTAAGGAAGAAGTATGGTTACAAAGATTGTGTTCAGGTATTGGGTTGGTACAACAAGCTGTAAGGATAGATTGTGACAGTCAGAGTGCAATTTTTCTGGCGAAGAACCCAGCTCATCATTCAAAGACAAAGCATATTGATATTCAATATCACTTTGTGATAGAGAAGGTTGAAGAAAAGAAAGTATTGTTGATGAAGGTGGACACTTTGAAGAATGTTGCAGATTCATTAACAAAATCTGTGAGCACTGAGAAGTTCTCTTGGTGTAGAGGATCCATGGGCATTGATGCCCTGGATTGTTGACTATGTAACCCTGTAACCCCCTGTATGCAAAGAAAACAACAAGTGGGACAATGTTGGGTATGTGTTATATTATTTGCACGGGTAGTAGTATCAAGGCAAGGCAACTCCTACACCAAGGCAAGCGGCTCACCTTGGGCCAAATCCAGTATAATTTTCCTCACCTGATGGGGGGACTCAATGCAATGGATGTTGGGTATGTGTTATATTATTTGCCTCGAGAAACGTGTCATGTGCCTTGGGAAACATGTCACATATTTAGGTGGTTTTTCGGCACATGGTTTTTGTCGATGGTTTTCTATTTCCGGTTAAGGAATTAGGGTTGTGGACTAATCCACGTCATTTGTTTATGGTTTTGGATGTCGTTGGCTCCTATATGTATATTGTATGGTAAACAATGTAACACACATGAATGAATATAGAATATGCTGGTTTTACCGGTTTGGGTTTCCAAGGGAAAAATCTCTGTGTAATGTTTGTATTTGTCATTGTATATTTTTTGTTCTTTTACTGAATATATGTTTGCAATAGATATTGTACAAGGTTAAAATCTACAATGGAGACCACTGCTTCCTAATGGGGGAGGATTGATCCAGGTGAATATTGGTGGCCACCCACCTATTCCAACTGGCTCCTCGTGTTCGTTTTTTGTTCAACACATTCTTTTGTACTACTTTGTAATGGTGGGTTCTACACTTTAGGGGCTATCTGAAGCCCTACAAATCCAGGTTGATACAGGTGGCCTCTCACCTAATCCAACTGGCTTATTTTGTATGTTTTCATGTCAGGACATCTTGTTGTACTTCCAGGGCCAGTTTGGGGCCCTAAACGTTGTTTTTTTTGCTAGCAATAGTCAAATTATAGATGGAGTCGGATTTTGATGGCGGAATGTGTATTTCTATGAAACACCTTTCCAATGGGTTATCACGCACCTAAAACGGAGGTCGTGTGCAAAAGTTACGACCCTTGGAAGTTGAGGTACCAAATTACACCAACTTACCCATAGGGCCCACATGACTTTTGGTGTTTCACCTTCTAGGGTTAGGTGTTTGGATGTCTAGGGTTTTGGAATTCATGAGTAACATAAAAAATGCCTTTGGAGCCTCATTGTAATCTATTTTACTCAGACAGATGCGCGTATCAGCCACATCTCTTCTCAGAGATAGCTACGACCATTCAAGCAAGTGTTTAGTTCTGCAATTTTACAATTTCAACCCATTTCATTATTTAATAGAAGATATTGTTCACTGGATCTTTGTGTTATTCTTCATATCTCTGTGTTTATTGTATTCAATCTGTTAATCAGTTCATTCTGCTCCTAAATCCAAGTGTGCCCCTTCTCTGCTCAACAGTCCCTGTGCTGCCCCACTTTCCTTCCAGGGCTTCAGCAACAGGCTGGACATGAAGCCTCAGAGCCATGTAACTAATTCCTAACGCACCAAGGAACGATTCCTAGCAAATATCTCACCTAGAGAGAATTCTCATGGGCCTGACAACCCGCCTCTTTGATAGAAAATCTCTCACCTGGAGAATATGCTCATGGGCTTGACAACCTGCCTCTTCAACAACAAATCTATCACCTAGAGAGAATGCTCACAGTCCTAACAACCCACCTCTTCAACAACAAAGACTCTGGTTACAATATGGAAACACCTTTCCAAGCTTTCTCTATAGATAAGGTAATGGTCGTTTCCCCCATTCAGATGGTTCGACCCCCTAGGAAAAAAAAGAGTGAATATCCCCAAAATACACTAAGGTTCAACCATATATTTGCATGGTCATAATTAGACACTTGTCACCTTCAGAATTAGATTTAGCCACTTGGTGACACCTTCCCATCCCCCGAGAACTTAGGATAAATAAATATCCACAATTATACTTTTCGAAAATATTAATAAAATATCCCCTTTGACTTAAGCCCCCCTTTTCCTTTTTCGGTGGAGTTTAGCCCCCCGCCTCTTTTTGTCTAATTGGTTTGCATGCAGCGATGTGTTTTTATTAATAATTGAGTGTGATTTCATTTTACAAGGATAGGCGCACTAGCTTTTTTACATTCTATCTCACGACCCCAATAACCACACGCGGGCTCTCTAGCCTCAAATACATATACATACATATATATAAAACTCGGTTTGATGCGCACTTCAAGGTAATCTCTGCGCACTTACTCTGGTGCGCGCAACACTATGGAATGTGCACACCCTTCTCTTGATGCGCAATCCCCACACACTTACTCAAGTATGTGCAATACTCTAGAATGTTCGTGCTATTTCTTTGGAAAACAATCCTTACACACTCACTCATGTGTGCGCAAAACTGAACCAACACTTGGTGTCAATAGCTCACCATCCTAAATGTACATTTACAATTAGGGTTCGGATTAGGGACATTACATTACTTCACATATTATTGATAAGAAGAAAAGGTTTTGAATGTTACAGAGCATGTAGTTTCATTGTCATTATTGTTATACACTACTCTTCTTCACTAGCTACAAAGGAAAAAAAAGTATTATTTCTTTGAATTGAATGTGTTTCCCTCTTTGTGGTATGCAAAAATTTATGGTTGTTTACACATTAATGTTTCTATAACAAACATGAAAGTGGAATGGTAATGAAATATATGTAGTAGACATGGCCACCATGGGAAAAGTGATAGGATTGATTTGTAGAATCACATGATCCAAACCCAATTTTGTTAAGAGGGTCTATGTAATTTGGTTTATTAATTCAAAGTTATTGTAGACTTTGTGCAATTTTTCCCATGATGATTGGAACATACCTCTCATTGTAAACTAAGGAGTAATGATACAATGGTTGTTGGAGAGTATCAATAAGAGTTTTGACACATCTATAATTCATATATAGCTTTGGTATATTAGTAAGACATAACCCAAAGAAATCCACCTTCTCATATACGTTGCTATGTATTCCAATAAAGATCAATATCCATCAATTAATTCACTGAGAACAAAGAACTCACATAGCATATGTATCTAGCCACTAGCTTCAGAATATTTGTGAAGGATTGAAATTTATTGACATGACTGTTAATGTGTCTCCCATTAGTTTTCATGTGCAAGTTACAACCAAGAGAAGGTTTTGCAAGAAGGGAGAGAGGAGAGATCCTTGTGCATTCCAAAGGAATGGAGGCCTAGTGGATTTTGTGCAGACAAAGTTCTTCATATAAGATTGAGACATAGATAAAAAATTGAATTCAATAGAAGATAGATGTTGGTAAAGTGAGTGGGATATTGGTCCCTCATTTACGAATCATATGGTATCAGAGCAGTTGCATCCTTTATTGTGACAGTTGCAAAAACTTTGGATAGAAGATTGTAGACCTCAACATAGGTAAAGAGAGAAGAGAAAAGTTGGAAGAATTAAAGGCTAGAAATGCTCAGCTTCGAGGAGAGAATGAGAAGTTCAAGAAGTTGGTCCATATGTTCAACAAGAGGATGGAAAAGATGGAGAATCACCTTGAGACCTCTACCAAATTGTTGCCATTATTAAAGAAGAAGTTTGAAGAATGCCAAGAATCCCTCACAACGGTCATGACGGATTGGGACAAGCATAGAGTGTAGCTGGTACACTTAGGATAAAATTTCATCCAGATGGATAGCTGTAAGTGGATAGGTTCATGTAGATGATGGCTCAATTACAATAATAGTTGGAAAATAAGGAGGAGCCATTGGCAAGGCTTCAAGAAGTTGTCCAAGAGCACCGAGAAGCAGGGACACTTTCCATTGCCACTGCAAAATCCAACACCATGACCGAGAGCCCTTTCGTAAATTCACCTTCTGTAGACAATTTGCAAGAGCAACCTGGTGAATTTTAAAAGCATACTAGAGGCACTGGTTATGAACTCTTGAGGCAAATGGGCTATGATGGACAAGCGCTAGGAAAGAGAAGACAAGACAAGGCATATTGAGCCCCATTGTAGCCATTCCATGGGTCAAGCATGAAGTCCTAGGATTTTATGCAAGAATAGAAAATCCCATGACCATGGAGACCATTTTTTTTAAATCTAAAACATGCCAGAGTTGGCTTGCTCATCAAGAGAAGGAGTAGCAAAACTAAGTGAAGGTGGCAGCCCAGTACCACCAAAGACTTCTTGTGGCGGATTGAAGGAGGGTAGGGATGAGAATACAAGCAAAATATACACCTACACTTAGAGAAAGCAAAAAGAATACCATTCGTGGAAAGAATAAAGAGAAGACCAAGAGGAATTCATCAAACAAGACATTCCTTGCTTGTCACTGGTGCAAAAAGAGAGGCCATAACACTGCTAGTTGTTGGTATGCAGAGGCCTACTCATAATGTGGAAATAAAGGCCATAGTGATGCAGCCTATTGGGAGAAGCAAGCTACATACAAGGGAGAGAAGATATATCCTTGTGTAGTGCAAAGGAATAGAGGCCTATTGGATTTTGTGCAGACATAGTTCTCCTTATCAGAATAAGACAAAGACAAGAAGTTGAATTCTACAGAGGATCCATGTTGGTGAAGTGAGTGCATTATAAGTCCCCCATTTACAAATCATATATGCTTCTTCCTCATGTTTTGAATTTGATCCATTATTTATTCACCTTTGCAGTTGGTTTAAGCTCCATAGCAATTGAGTGTTTAGTTGAGTTTGTGTATCTTAAGCTTTCAACAGCTTCTCATTATCATCTCTACAACTTTACACTTCCATATTCAAAATTCTCATGGTTTGTACAAGATATAATGGCTCCATTCTATCTTTGTTTCGGTTAAACTCTATTTTCTCATTTCCCATACTGATATTTAGGCCTTTAACTTCTTCTTCATTATTGTAAGGTCCTTGTGCATCTTCCATGTTTCCTCTTCACTGCTACTCTTCAACTATGATGTTTTCTTATTCTTGTTGTAACATTGATTATGCAAAAAGTGTGCATACAAAAAAAAATTTAGATACACCTCATTTCCATATCTATAGCACTTTATTTCGATTTCTAGAAATTATGCACATTTTCAAACTTTTTTGTTAATCAAGGCTAGAGGTCCTTCTTTCTCTCAATTTCTGAAGAAGCTTGAAGAAATTATCTAGATTATGAGCCTTCATACATATTCCCCTTGACTTATATTTCCAATTATTGTACTCATGCTCCAATATGCGTTCATAGCCAAATGTTATAGCTCTCGTAACTCACCATTTTTACTAATTTTCTGCACATTTCTCACTAGTACAATCAAGCTCAAAGACCAACTTATGCAATTTGTAGAAGAAAATATGGAGAGAAACAAGAAAACTTTTGTACACGGTGTAGAAAATATTAATAATTGTCAGGACATGACAACATGTATGTTGTAAATTTGATGATCATATTGAATTCTGCATTGATCTAAAATTGTCGTCTTCGCCCTTCTTACACTTTCTCTAGACTTAGAATTTTTAGCCAAAATGGTTATCTCTCAAACAAAGAAAAACTGGAAAAACTTCAATAAAACAAGCTTTTTGGATTGTCAAGGAGATAAAATTTTGACTAGGATAGTTTTTCCAATTTAGTGGTCTTGGACCCCTTTTCCTCCACTCAAGATTCCAAAAATCACCAAAAAGTCTCCTAAAATAGTGGATTTTGGCTTGTTTTTTCATCTCCACTCCAAGCCCTTTGGAATTTGGCCAATTTATCCATTAGGTTTCTTCATGTATTATCCTATTACTCATTTTCCAAATTTCATTAGCAATAGGGCCTCAGAGGATACCATCTTGTTATTTAAAAATCACTAATCTCCATTTTATGGAAAATTGGAGTTGAATTAGCCAATTATGCCCACTGGAACTTTTATAGTCCTCAACGTTGCAAACCTAATTCTTGAATTTTACCTGATTCTAAGCTTTCTTACTCCTGTTATAGCCAAAATAATATTTTGGCTCCAAACCTTTTTTTTAAATATAACTTTATTGTGTTGACGCTTCATCCTTACTGGCATGGCATAACACTTGACTACTAATGTGGTCAAGGAGTCCTATGTGTTATCTTTTAATATTGTCATTTCATCTCCCTTACTTGATTACCTACCATGTCAGTACTCTGTGGACCCCCTTTCCTTTTTCCCCTCTTCACTTTATTATCTTTATCATTATTACTAATTAATTGTGGGTTGTGTGCACCCCTTTGTCCTTTTTCACCACTTGGCACGATCTTAAATGGAAATGTGATAGGAGGTCCCACTCTGTCCCTATTGTTGCATAAATAAAATTTCTCGTAGGTTTGACTATAACATAGCAAGTTTCAAAGAACAATGTTAATATTTCCCAAAAATAACCTATGATATTCTTTCAATAACTACTAAGTAGTTACAAGATGTCTTACTTATTTCAGATGAATGATTGGAAACGATCCTTGTCATTTTTTCCTTGCTCCAGCTGTTCTCGGTCCTACTTCAAATTCTAGACCAATTGTCCTTGCTCCTACTTTAACTAACTTAATCAAGTAAATTAGTTCCTTGATTAAATATTGGAAAGACATTAAATTCAACATGAACAACTCGAAACTTAGGGGAGGGAAAGAAGAGAGATATTCATTTTATTATCAAGAACAACAATACAAAGAAATGTACATGATTTTGCTACCAACACTATCCATGATGCCTCAATGATGCAAATGGGAAATGAACTTCGAGAAACAGGGGTTTCTTAGGAAATGTAGGTCATAAAAACCTCAGGAACATAATGGCTTGGTTGCTTGGGGCTAGATAGTTACTCTATCATAATACTAGTGTGTGTACCTTCTTCTTCCCTCCTTTGGATATCTTTCATACCATTTCAATATGGTTGAGACTATTTTTCTATGGATTTTAGGGAGTTATGGATTTAGTTTTCTTGTAAACCTCGCTAAGGAGTGTGTAATTTTTGCATTTTTTATACTTGTTGGCAGTTTAGAATGCACTCACACCTTTCATAAAGGAAAACGGTGAGTACTCACACCTTTACTAAGCAGAAGTAGCAAATGGATTTCCAAGAAGACAATGTGGCAGAGTTTTGGGAGAGCTGAAGCAACAAAAAAGGGAATATGAAGGGATAATGGCCAATCAAATGCATCTCAACTACTAAGATGGAAAAATATATTATAAAAAATGCCCCCCTAATGTCTGAGGTCAAAAAGGGAGTTGATGGCTGAAATACGTTATCATACTACAGAAAGAATAGTTGAGAGGGACCAGGTAGAGTTCACCAAAATATGAATCGGGAAAGCACATGCAACATAAACCAAGGTATCATATTACTCTATTCTTGAGGTGAGGATACCCATGCTCGTATGTGGATAAGCATGGCCACCAAATCAAGTATATTGCAGATCCATGAAGTATATATAAAGAAATGATCATGGCCACAAAAAAGATACACGATGGATCCATGTTGAAACAGATCATGGCCACAAACAATACACAATGGATCTATGCATCAAAGTATATCAGGAGGATAACTAGAGCACTGAGTTAAACAAATTGATCCTCCAAAAGAACCAATGTCATATGGGTGAGTGGTATTGTCTTGCACAACTCAGGTAGTAGAATAAAGTGGAGATGTTAACTATGGTCCAAGGTCTTCAATCATAACTCGTCAAAGGTATGAATCTGCACCATGTGAATAAATGTTCTAATGTTGAACATGGGAGAAAGAATTTTATTGTTGGTCATTGATGTATACCATTAACAAACGCGAGATAACCTATTGATAATGATAATGGGAATCAAGGTACCTAGTACATTTTAGCAAGTGTAAATAAATTTGTTGTCGTTAAAAAATTATAGAATCTATCGATTAGGGGACATTAGTGTATTCCCATTGTCAATAGCGAGGGATCCTATCATTGATGAGTACAAACCCCAAGATACTATAAAGTTTGTATATCCCATTCCTAGAGAAAATGAGCTAGAGTCGATGGGAAGAGATCTACTAGAAGGAGGCAATTAGGCATCCCTCATCATTCAATATGAGCAAACATAAGGAGAAATAATTGGAAGGTATCGGACAAACAAATAGAAGAATGCACCATCGAGTATGTCTCCTTCATGTGATAGATGGAATAAAAGACAAAAGAGATCCTTTGAGCAATGACCGATGATGAAAGTTGATGATAGAGGTAAGGATTTCCACCAATGATGAAAATGGAAACCAAGGTACATTACTAATACCAATATGTGAATAAAGGTCTTGTCGTTGAACACATGAGAAACCACTTAGCGAGTGACCAATGATGAGGTGTCATCTGTTGATCATAAGGTAAACTACCAATGATGAAAATAGGCCAGGGTGTTATAAATCTAGGTCAAACTCTCAGAGAAATGAGTCGTAGTTGATAAGATATGACCCACCAATGAGAATTCAATGGGGACCTTCCACACTAGCATGAGTAGTGAACAAAGATACCGATAATACTTGAGAACAACTTGATAACCACAAAGGTTAATATGAAAATTCAGAGTCTAAGGAATGGCCAACATAGGATGAAACATTCCTTGAATATAAACATGACACAATAGTGACTTGGGAAACATTTGACACAAAGTGGAACAATGATATAAGTTTGTGAAACAAGAGGCACCAACGAACTCTCAATAATGATTGGAAGAGTAACCAACCAGAGGGGTAATAAAGCTCAAAAAATCAAGGTCTGGGTTCCTAATATCATACTAAAACCCAACTTGCCGAGAAGATGACTCAAAACTTGGTGCTTTGATCAATAGTGACCCGACTCAGAATAACTTCCAACAAAACAAATATCTTTATGAATTCCCCCCACCTCTTTTTTTTAATCATATTTGATTTTTTGTGTCTTTTTCATATTATTGAAGCCTAAAAAGAATAAAAGAATCGTAAAATACAGTGGAGGAAATGAGTGTCACAGGGCAAGAAAACTAGTTCCAAGCACATGGAACATACCTATGCATAATATAGGGAGGATGTACAATATATGGACACTCTTAGTGATGTTTCCTCGAGGGATATGGTTTTCAGGTGTAGAGAAAACAAATGCAAAGGCAAGAAAATGAAGAGAATGTGTACGCAGTAAGTGTAGATTTTAACCTTGTACAATAAATTTCTGCAAACAAATTCTTAATAAAAAAATAAAATATACAATGGTACACACACACATTACACAAATATTTTACTTTGGAAACCCAAGTCGAGAAAACCAGCAACCTGTCTAGAGCCACACCTCTAATCTTCTATTCATCACATATCTTCATTGTTTACAATACAATATATATATATATATATATTGCGGCATCCAAAACCCCCCTAATCCATTGACTTGGATTAGTCAACGATCCTAATTCCTAAAACAGAATTAAAAAATCATCGACGAAAACCATGCGTCGAAAAAACACTCAACATAAATGAAAAAAACGCCAATTTT
>JZKD02S1816161.1:34727-50983 GCA_000966675.3 Picea glauca
TATCCGACAAGAATGATAACGACAATTCAATACTAATTCTAATGCAACTTCGAAAGACCAAGTTTTCATGCTTACAGTCGTGAAAACAAAATGAAAGTAAGTGTGCAAAAGGCGCAAAGAATAAAAGTGTCGTTTATTTGAGAGTTGCGATGAAAAATTAATGTTTGCAAAACATTGGTGTAGGCAGCTTATAGGACAGTGAAAAAATGTTAATCGGCTGCCAACAGGTATCTAACGAAATATTTTATACCACAATGGTCTATCCTCAACTCAAATATTTTTCCCATAAGATAATTCCTCGACATATTTAAGGCATGATCTATGGCTTCCAATTCTAAATCATGAGTGACATAGTGCTTTTCATGTTCTTTTAACTTCCTTGACTCTTATCATATCACGTGCCCATTTTGGATAAGGTCTCCTCCAATACCTTACTTGCATGCATAAGTGCACACAATGAAATCTTCATTTGGATCAACAACCTTTAAGATTGGTGCAATTTTCAACAATTTCTTCAATTATTGAAATCTTTCTTCACATTCAAGAGTCCACTCAAACTTCACACCCTTCTTTTGCAAAGAAGTGATTGGGTATGAAATTCTTGAGAAGGCTTCAATAAATCTTTTGTAATAACCTGGAAGTCCCATGAGTGACCACACCTCTAAGACATTATTTGTTGTTGTCCATCCTTCAATGGATTTTTTTTTTTTGGGGTCCATTGTTATTCCTTCGTCTAAAATAATATGGCCCAAATAATGTATCTTCCTCTGATAAAATGAGTAATTGTTCATCTTGGAATACAACTAAAATTCCCTCAATACTTGTAGCACCATTCACAATTGATGCTTGTGCTCTTCTTTAGAATTAGATTAGATAAGTATGCCATCCAAGAAGACTAACAAACATATCCAAGTAATTTATGAAAATTCCATTCATCAAACACATGAAGACAACTGGTGAATTTGACAACCCAAATGGAAACACTTTAAAATCACAATGGCCATACCTTTTTCAAAATACTGTCTCATTGATATCCTCTTAATCCTCACCTAATGGTAGCCTGACCTGAGGTAAATTTTGGAGAATATTTTTGCATCTTTCAGCTGATAAAAAAGGTCATCTATCCTTGGAAAAGGATACTTGTTCTTCACAATCACCTTCTTCAACTGTCTGAAATCAATGCAAAGCCTCAAAATCCCATCCTTATTATTCAAAAATAGAATTGGGATGCTCCAAGGTGACACACTTGGGAATATATACACCTTCTTAAAAATTTCTTCAAGCTACATTTTCAATTCCTTCAGCTTTGATGTACTCATCCTATAAGGAGTCATGGACACTGGGGCTTCTCCAGGCATCAAACTTATAGAGAAGTCAATATATCTCTTGGGTGGGGACCCTGACATTTCTATAAATATATCCTCAAATTATCTTAGGAATACATAATCTTCCATGATGATCACTTTATCATTAACTTCTTCCATATGTGCTGCAAATATTTGGCATCCTTTCTAAATATTTTCTTTAGTTGTAAGGCTTAAATGTCTTTGATAGCTACAACCATTGGAATACATTGAAATATTCTCAAGCTCCCTTCCTCATCCAATCAAGTATATGCCTTGATATAACATTATAGGATATCATGATTCTTTTCCAACCAATCCATACCAATTAGGTAATCATATGAACCCAAAGGTATGATATTCAAATATGCCTTTTTGTTTAGTCTATTCATGTCCATTCAAAATTCCTTAACCATATCATCAATTATTCTCTTAGATCTTGTAGCTAACTAAAATAACCAAGATTCACAAGTTTTATTCTTGGAAAATTAAATCTTTCCACCAACTTAGGATCTACGTAACTATGACTAGCTCTTGAATCAATCAAAATAACGATAGGTTGATCATTGATCTTACCTTCCACTTCAATCATGTGATATTGAAATTCAACATACTTTTTTTTCCAGAGATGCATATATTTTAGGGACCTAACCTCCCTAAACTCTCACATAGGAAGAATAATATATTTTCCATGTAATAAAGGCCAATATTAATAAGGGCTAGTAATAAGAAAGAATAAGTCAAATGTAAGAAGACCTAATAGAAGCTTATGCTTCTAGAAGATCTTCTTCTAGATTGTTCTTGTTGCAGATAGATTTAGTATAAATAGGATTAAAAGGCATGAGAATTTTTGTCTTGAGAATTATTGTAATAGAACATTGTTATGTTGGAGGTTTCCCCCTCGAAGAGGCGAGTGAACATTGTTTCCTATCAATAAAGGTATTGTGTTGGTGTTGTGGTTTCATATATTGTGTTTTTTCGCTATTATTCTCTATCATATTTATGTTTTTTTCTATTATAATAGATCCAGTACTTAACAAGTGGTATCATGAAACTTTCCTTGGAAGAAATTGTGGGTAATTTGTTTTTCAGGGTAGAGATGTATTTTGATGTCTTAAAGCTACACTGATTTGTCGTTCAACGCATAAATCCATGGTAAAGGAAGCATACACATATGAAATACAAGTGGTACTTAAGAACGTATTATTGGCCACCCTTTTAACCTTTGTTTGTACCTCTTCAAGTGGTAGCACATCAAAAATCACCTCTATATGGACTGGCCTATATATCTTGAAGCCCTACATAGATAAAATAATTGGTTGTCTAACTTCTATAGTGCCACTGAGAAAAACACTCAAGAAGATAATCTCTAGTACCCTGGTAATTGGGTAGTACGGCTAAGGGTATGGTCTAGCCTCCTTAGTTGGTGCCCTGAGATATTGGGACAAATACTATTGTTCGACCCCGCATGTATATCATGTCATACAGTTGGTCTAGATTGATGGATAGTTGGATAGTTGGTTTTCATTGATGTCAACCCTTGGAGAGTGATGTTATAGATTGATTTCAACCCTTAGAGATTGATGTCAACCTTTGAGTATGTCGGGTAGAAAATTCCAATATCTCTAGAGGTATGGGTAAGGAACCCAAGTTTGGTTGAGGAATAATGTAATGAATATCAATGTATATGTAGGTAATACTATTATATATGGATATTACATGTCATTTTGTTTCTGGTGATATGTGGAACGTCACATAAATCCTCACAGTTAGAGAGTTATGGACTTGTGAATTTGTTGAACCCTCATGAGTTATCTAGAAGCCCCTAGAAGGTCAAAGAAGTCAAATTATTCAAGAAACTCCTAGAAGAAGTTGACTATTCAAAGTGTGTGAAACTAGGAGTTAATCATGGGTTGAGTTGTTGCAATAAAAAAATAATTGAATATAAATTAGTTGCAACTAGAAGTGGATAGTTTACTATTTGTAGTAAAGTGGTTAAGTTAAGTGGGCAAAGGTTGAATAGTCAAAGTGGACAAAGTGGTTAAGTGGAAAAAAGTGGGTTAATGGGTTAGGCTTAGAAGATGGAGTAAGGGGTAAAGTTGTTACAAGGAAAATTTTAGAGGAAGGCACTTGGAAAGTATAAATAGGAGAGCAAGGGACTCCTATTTGCACCTATTTTTTGAATATAATTGAATATCCATTTGTGAAAGGTTATTTGGAAAGTATTATTGATAGATCAAATTTGTAGCAGCAAATTCTCAGCATAAAAATATCAATAGAAAAATCACAACATCAAAATCACGACAGCAAAATCACGATAGAAAAATCAAGGCTGCATAATCGCGACAAAAAAATCACGACAGAAAAATTGCGGCAACAAAATTACAGTAGCAGAGCCATGGCAGTAGAATCATGACAATGAAATCATGGAAACATAATTATGACTACAAAAACAAATATGTAATAGATCCACAGCTACAAGAAGAAAACGGTATGGATTTCATATGTGTAGTGTTGAATCTATGAATCTAGTTGAGGGTTTTCCTTGTAAATCCATTGGATTCCCTCTTGGAATTTTAGGGTTTGTTGTAGAATTGATTTGAGGTAGATATATTGAAGTTTAGTACTGGTTCATAGTTAGTTATATTGGAATAATCTTTAATGCATGGTTGGAGTCTATTTATGAGAGATATGGCACATCTTGTTTGAGTTATGTTTTGTGAGCTCGGGTTTAGATCTTGAGATGGTATTGGTTGTTCAATATTGCTACATATATTATATTTGTTGAGGGATACAGTTGGTATTTGGAATATGTATATTAGTATTTTGGTTGTGATGTGTTGTTGAAGTTGTTTTTTTCATTTGAGGTTGCATATCAATAAGGTTTTGATTTCTAGTCCATGTGAGGGTTTATTACACATGATTATGATTGCATGCACATGTATGGCACATGAATAGAGAGACACATATGCACATGGTTTGAGTAATATTATTGTGACATTGGGTATGATATATATGTTATTAGATCTGATATATTGAGGAGATTATTGGTATAGTTTGTTGGTATATGTTGGTACGGGTTGATTAGAGGTTATTGGTACAGGTTGACTACAATTTATTGGTACAGGTTGGTTACAAGTTGTTAGAACATATTGGTACAGTTTTATATTCGTATATCTCATAGGGACAATGTGGTAATGGTTTCATCATTTGAAAATTATATTTCAAGGTGGTTGGATGGGGAAAGGAAAGGGGGTTGTAGCATCCTTCTGGTTGGTTTCGAAGAATCAAGGAGTTGGATCCTGAGAAATAGGTGGTTGTAGCCACCTTCCGGTTGTAGCCAGAGAACCCAGGGGGTTGTTGTAATACCCCAAGGATGAGCCCCTGTTGAACTGTAAACATGTTTTGTAAGCTAGTGAGCCAAGTGATTATAATCTAGGAGGCTTATGTGATGTTAGGGCAATGAGCCTATTTTTGTATATGTAATTATGCATATAATTAATATAAAATACATCGTTGTGTGTGGACTGAGCATAAAGAAAGAGTTATGGGGGACTAAACTCCACTAGGTGGGGGAAGGAACTAAGAGGCTAGGAAAAAGGGGCTAATCTTCAGGGCTTAACCCCAAGGGAATATTATAATGTATTTTCCTAAAAGACTAAGGTTTGAGGAAATAACTCATGTTATCCTAAGTTCTTGTGGGAAGGGGAAAAAATGAGAAGTGGAGCTCATGCAACTTCATGAGGAAAGGTGTTTGATTTAGGAAATGCAATTGTATGTGGGAAAATAGTTCATTGTGGGGGTTCTCTTCCATTCTTTCCATTCTCTCCATGCACTTATGCACTCAAGAACCAGTCATTCTCTCGATCATTGAACATCCTCCATCGTTGATCTCTATAACTGGCACACACTACTTACTTGAGCCCGTACTTTTCCTTAACATTTTTTGTTACTGCCATCATATGTTCCATACCCGAGTTTTGTTGCTACCATCACATTTACCCATTTGACCTAGGAGATTGACAGAAGAAGTGGGTTTTCAGGCCCATGGATTGAAGAAGAAAGTTTTCATGCTTGTGAGAAACTCTCTCCAAGTGAGATAGGTTTCTCGGTAAGTTAAGTCTCCTGGAAGGAGCCCAATAGCAGCTATAGAGCTCTGAGAATTCTTGTCTGGCATGTTGTTGAATCCCTAAAATGGAAGTGGAGAAGCCGATGGACTATTGAATAATGAAGGTGTATACTTTCCATAGTGGGACGGGCATGTAGGGAATGAGAGTCTGTGAGTTGTGGCCGTAAGTTGGCTCCTAGGACATAATCCCTCTTGTTGTACTGTGCAACTTCTCGTAGTCTCAACCTAGCATAGGAATCCCTTTCATGGGTGGAGTTTAGTCCTAGCTCGGGGGTGACCCACTATTGAGAGTGATGAGCAACATGGCCTAAGGATGGGAGGTTCATGGAAGGTCTGCATGTAGTTGGTGGTATTCTAATAAAAATATAAGTACCATCTCTATGTTAATTTTTATGTTGTGTATCTTGTACATTTCTTGATATTTATAAGAATTGCATGTGCTTGTTGCATGTATGTTTTACTGTTAATTCCTCAAGGATCTATGTTGTAGAAGAATGCGTATTTCTATTTAAATCTGCATTATAAATGTATGTTAACAACAAGTAGTTGTTGTTTTTAATTTATTAAGTCTGATATATTCCGCAAATGAAAGAAATTGGTTCTACGAGGTAGCATGGCTCGGCCTGGTTCGTTGGGGATGCTACAAATTGGTATCAGAGCTTGAATTCAACATCTAGTTGGTAGCATTCCCCGACTTGGGTGGTTGGGGATGCTACAAATTGGTATCAAAGTGCATGGTTTCAACACTAAACCTGGATGGGCCACAAATGTGTAATTTGAAGTAAGAATTCCACAGGGATTTGATGTACAAAGTGCCAAAGGGGCCCTGAGAAAGGTCCTGGGTGGTCATGGAAAGCTCAGCAGGAGTGGCGGAGCAGTTATCATAGTAATCGTGGTTGATAACCACAATATTTAATTTGAGATGTGAGATCTACGTGAGGGGGAGGAAGACCCTTCCCAACCGTCAAATCTGAAATGATGCACGACAGTTGACCTCTAAGTCCTTCGGACTTTGTGAATTTGATGAAGTTTACGTTCTATTGAGAAAAGGTGCCAAAGTCCCAGATTTTTGAAGTCCCAGAGTGATTTACAGCCATAGATCATCCAGGAGGAGGAGAGTCGTTGGATTTCCCAATAGGTTTGACAGTTCAAAGTTTGGGGAAATCTGTTGGAGATTGCATAGAGTAGAGTTTTTCTGAAGTCCTGAAACTACGAGAAGCAATTGTTTGGTAGATGACATTTCAGAAGGTTTTAAAAAGTGTCTATGAGAAAAAATCACTGAAGTCTTGAAGCTACAGGAAGCAATTGTTCAAAAATCAATAGTTCGACAGTTTTGAAAAAGCATTGATGAGAAGAAATCATTGAAGTCCCAAAGCTATGGGAAGAAATTGTTCAACAGTGGGCAGTTGAGGAGTTTTGAAAATGTGCAAATGAGAAGAGATCTTCCAAAGTGATGAAATCATGGAACTCTAAGGTGACGTGGAACTTATCAATAGTTCAAAAATTTTAAAGTGTACAAATGAGAAGATATATTCTGAAGTGTCAAAATCATAGAACATTGGGGTGACGTGGACTTATTTTATGCCTTCCACATGTCACTTGTTTTTGTACTAGTTACAATCCCTTAATGCCATTTGGGACCTAATACATGTCACCCGTCAGTGGGGCCATGTGTCACTACATTATTTGACAACTGAGCAAAGGAGATCATCGAGTTCATCAATTCGGCATCTGAAAGGAATGAAGTTTGATGAAGGTGAAAACCTCGAAGCTCTGAAGAGTGGAGTAAATCCTCATCATTGATGAGGACGCGCAATAGTAGATATCGTAGTTCAGAGACTTAGCACTCTAGAGGATTCAATGCATAAGAAGTTGAGGTCAAGGACTCTCGAAGGTAGAAATCCATCTCAACCGTTGATCTCAGAGGATATGTGTTAGCATATACAATAGTTTGAAGACTTGGAACTCCAGAAGGATTGAGAATGTGGATAGTCCAGGACATCTGAAGCCTAGAGTCCCATAATTGATCATGGTCATTGGTTAATAAGAGGGTGCAGTTCGTTGATTTATTTTATGGTGTTCAACACCAAAAAAAATATGAAGCTACGAATTACGATGCTCCAAAGCGTTGAAGAGACAGAACTCCGAAGAAGCACCAGTTCAATAGTTCACTAGTCTAGAATTCAAGATTTATAGAGTGTGCGGGAGTAGGATATATCGAAGCTCGAAATGCCGAAGTACAGGAGTAACGGATTGTGACGTGGCATGATGATGTCACCTAGGGTGAAGTGTACCTCCTCTAGTAATTCCATGTGTCATCTGGTTTTGTACTTTTGACAAGCCCTGTTATACCAATAGAAATCTGACACATGTCACTCGACGGTGGGACCCTGTGTCACCACCGTAATTGATGAAAATTGTGCTAAGTGGACCTCGAAAGGTTCACAAGTTTGAAAATACCATACCAACGAGGGGTGAGATTATTACTGTCTAAAATGATAGATCAACAATGATATAATTGCAACCGACAGATCTACAAGGAATAGATCAATGGATGGGAATGATTGCATAAGTCCAAAGGAAAATTAACGAGGGGAATATTTCACATCCTACAATCAATAATTATTGTATATCTCCATCAGGAGGAAGATCAATGGTGGACTTTTATTTCTGCTCCATTGCACATCTTTCCATTGAAGAAGTCGGGGTTGTTGTTAAATCGTGAGCATGTTCGAGTTTCACAATCGTCCAAGACTGTTGATCTTAAAGTGATCGACATATCAACAATTTTTCCATTAACAAGATTGGAATATGCATAATAATGTGGTCATAGCGCCTGGTAAGATATTTAAGCCCTTGGTTATGAGCTTAAACATAGGGTTCTTATAATAAGGTCTCGAAGGTGTACTGCACAATGAGTTCGCCAGTTCGGCGATCCGGGGTTTTTGTGAAGTGAAGAAGGAGAAACTGTGGAAGCCTGAATTTCTAGAGCCATGAAGTTCGCTAGGCTCTAGATAAATGCCTATCTGCTAGCACTTGGTCAAATATAATTGAGGGCCAAAGAAAAAGGGCTAGTGCCTGAAATTTATTTGTTTTTAAGGATGAAAATGGAGCTTAGACAAGGATTCCAAGGGGTCCTGAATTGTAAGGGCCTACACCTAAAGAATAAAATAATGCATATAAACCCGAAGAGAGGATCCAACATAGATCCAAGAGCCAATTTAGCTCTGAGATTAAAGAATCCATGTGTTATCACATGGAATTGATTTGGTCAATTCATCCTTAGGTTTTTTATTTTTATCATTAGTGTTGTTTACTTTTTACTTTTTTCCTCTTCCTTATAGTCTTTTAGGTTTTAGCACACATAAAATTATTGTTGATGTTGGCCCAAACCCTTGGGTTATATCATCATATTTATGAAAATATTAGACAAGCCATCATCATTATGGCCTCCTAGGCACTGTGAACTGGTGGTCCACACTGCCAACTATCCCTCTTACTGATGTTATCAAAATTATCAGTCCATTACAGAGCTCACAGCCTCTTTTACTAAAGCATAAACAATCCTTGTTGATTAGGCCACCTTGCATATCTCATATTTGTATTTTGTTGCTTATGTTGCGAACCCCCTGTTTTGGCACTGCAAAATTTATGCAACAACTTAGAATTGTTATTAACCTACCTCAGAACCTATACCAGCTGATTACCATCAAGATTTCCATTCTAATTCAAGTCTATCTATTTTGGAAATTTTAAAAAGGGACTTTTGCTGGTAAAGTTATGATGAATTTTGTAAAAGTGATGGTGAAGTATTGAACAAAATCTTTTTGCAGCAAGCTTTCTCCTTGTATCTCCATTTTAATGCGTAGTCTTCTTTCATTTCATGACTATCAACTTCCCTTTCATAATCCTAGAGTTCAAGTAGGTTGAAAGACTCTAAATCCTTAGATAGAACCAACCTTTGAAAGAGATTATCCATCAAACCCTAAATCCTCTATTTTTTGTTTTGCCTCTTGCATCACTCAAATTGTTGGTTTAGTTTTATTCCTATAACATCAATGGATACTCCATAACAAAAGATGACTCACAAGGGTGGGGGCATTGTGAGGACTGAACCCTATGACATGCAATTGTTTGTTGTTGAACCTATGATCAGGGAGGTCTTCCAAAGAGTGGGATGTTTCAATTTCTGTATGAAAATTGCATAGGGGAAACCTTGAGGTAGCCAAAGAATTTGGCTTGAATTTTGATGGAACCAAAACTAAAGTTCAGACTCTTGAACTTGAAGTATCTGAAGCATCCATAGCAATAGATACTAAAATACCAAATACTGGTGAAATATGGTTTAAGGCCATGAATCTAAATGCAGACTTCTCCAAAGATTTCCTTAAACCAGAATGTCAGGGGGATAACCTATCAAAGGGAGTTCCTAGGAGCCACATGGTTGAAGGATTTGATAAGATGCTAAGGGTTATCCAAAGATATTTCACCTGTGAGGGAAGGTTCAATATGATTTATCAGTACCACATTAGACTTTTGTTTCACTTCATAGGCAATGACCTCATGAATATCCCTTTCTATTTGTTTAGAAGCATTAGAAAAATGGTTGACAAGGTCCAAGCTAAGTCCAAGGCAGTTGATACAAGTGTTTTTCACTCAGGGATGATGAAAATTCTTGTGATGGAGGAGTTGAATAACAAAAACATTGACTGGGAGCATTTCATTTCCTCTGCACATTTGCAATTGAATGTTTCTCCTACTCCACAATCCAAAGTGTAGAGTCCTCTTCAAGCTAACAATGCTTTTCACATAGAGACAAGTAGGAAGAGGAAGAGAAAAAAAATTGCTAAAAATGATGAGGCTCCTAAGGAACAATAAGAATAAAGGGGATCTCATTACTCTCCACAAAGGGATTTTTCACCTAAGCCAGGTCCAGAGACATCATAAAATCTATCAACTAGAGCCACAAGAACAAAAGAAAGGAGGTTACTCTTCCCCTTACCAGCTATTGTAGTTGAAGCTAAAGATAGTAGGCCTTTCACCAGTTCATCAACAAAAAAGGAAAGCATTGAAAAACATGACATAATAGAATCTCCCATCAAGGGAAAGGGTAAAGGTAAAGTTGATGTTGTTTAAAAACATATTTAGGTAATAGACATAACCACTCCCCCAGAAAATCCTACCTTCAAAAGAATGAACAAAAATATCAAAGAAGCTAGAAAGGATATTGCTAACTTGAAGAGAGAAGGGTTGGCTGAGAGAAAAAAGTTGAAGGATCTTATGGATATGTATCAGAAAAATATTGATAAATCCAGGTTTGCAGCAAAGAGATTTTTTTCCCTCCATAGGAAGCTTAATAATTTATACAGACAAAACAAGGATTTACAAGCTCGGATCAGAAGACTTAAACTGGAGTTGCAACCTTTTAAGGAATAACTACACCAAAGGAATTTGAATATGCTGGACCAAGCTACCACAAGAAGGACTTCCAGGCTCATAATGTAATGGATGGAATATCTTAACAAATCTCATTTTTGGAAATGATTGATCCTTTCTTTTTGAAGATTCTTGAGGAATTATGTTGCTTATAACTGAGTTTTTCACACATACACCACATTATGAGGCTTCTATAGGAATACCTAACTCTGGAAAACGTTTTTGGGTGTTTGGCGGATTAAACTGCACTAATTTGGCAACTACAAGATAGTTCACAGTGCATGGTGTTGTGAACTAGTTTATACAGTCAAGTGCTACAAAATACACTGTGAACTCCACTATGAACTGGATGATACAGTTAGATATCTAGAGGATACACTATGAACTCCTATTTTGATGGTTTTGAGAGGATCAATGATTGCTAGATGGTTAGTGGAGAATGGTACAACTGTTTGGAGGTCAATTTAAATATGGAGGATACCTGGAAATAAAAGGAATGCACTCAAAGGACCTCATTATGCAAGATTAAGGTCTTAGGATAGTTTCCAACATTAGCATTTTTTATAGAAGTTTGTTATTTCCAATTGTACAGGTGTAATTACCTAATTTTAAGATGGAAGAATCCTATGTTAGAGGATGAAACTCGCATTGTATGCAATATCTCCCTATCTAGTCTATAAAAGAAGCATTAGAAGACATTTTGTAGGTTCATATGGTTGATGTAAAAGACTCTTTTGGTGATTGTTAGCACTCTGTAATTTCTCAGGATGAGGAAGAAATTGACAGAGGTAACAACAAAACCACTTGGAGTGAAGGATATATCCCTCCTAGAATCAGAGAGGGATATCTTTGTAATATTTAGCTTGGTTTGGATTAGAATACTAGGCTAGTTATGATAGATTTTGGTTTGGTTTTTAGATGTTTGGGTTGGGACAACAAAAGAGGGTCGTTGGGTAAAATGGAGTCAAAAGGTTTAAGGTGATCAAATGAAGGAATAATGGAGCTCATATGTAACATGGAAAGGTAATCATGTTAGTGGATCCTTGTAGTTTGTGATATGGAAAAAAAGGAACAGATTAGGGTTCACTCCAAGTGTAGAGCATTGTAACCTGAATTCTACATTCAAACTTCAGGAGAAAACATGAATATTGTTTTAAGCCAGAACAAGGTGTTTGAAACAAATCTTGAACTTAATCTTCTTATAAAAACTAAAAGAAAGAAACAAATTGTGAAACCAGAGAAAAACATATTACATCAAGAAACACTTCACCACATAACTATGACATAGGAATCTTGAAACATAATGTCTTTGTATTCATAAAAAAGAATCAATTAAAACCTCCTAAAAATATTTACAATGGATGGTAATCTCTCAATACCATTTTCCCATTCAGGTCCAACCCTTATGCCATATTGCATTCTATATTTTATAATATCCCATTACAATAAGATCCTACATAGTAGGGGGTCCAATCCCTTCTTTAATTGTTTCTAGATATTTCTGGAAAAGACCTAATTAATGATCTATAAAAAATAGAGATTTGATCTCATTTCAAAATCATACGATAGAGCCTGAGTTTATAACAATATATTTGATCTTTACCATTGAAAGGTTAAAAATAGAAGTAACTGTCTGTTGACTATTACCCTAAATCTAGGGAAATTACAACCAAATCCCATGAAATAGGTTATGCTTTGACTTTCTTTAATAAACCATAACTAATACGATATTAACTTGACACCAGCATATTGAGGATGTGTTAGAATTGAAAAATTATTCTGGAATCCTTTGAGAACATTGAGGAGTCCATTTTCCTTGATCTTGGGAGATTTTTGTACTTTTTGTTGATAATATAACTTTCGATAGCTAATGAGGTCAAAACATAGTATATTTAGCTGTCAATTTTTTAGGAATGATTTTTGGTAGCTAATTATGATATTCGAACCCAATTTTAGCTGATGAAAAACTGTAACTGCTCCCAAACTAGTAAAAAATGATTGAGTTCGATCATTAACCCTGCTTCATCTATTATAATCACCTTAATGCAAAGTGTGGGATACTTCAGCTAGAGCATCAAGACTTAGTCGAGTTTTAGGTTTTAGCCTTTTGTGAGCAAGTTTAAAACTCAAAACTTTATTCATGTTCTACAGTCTACTATTTTGTTTGAAGAGCTTCTTATTCTTGTGCTTTATAGTCTCATATTTAATGGCCAAATGATCCAATGCAGAACCAACTGTGAGATGAATTTCTTATAGTTGCATTCTCTATTTTGAGATGTCTTTTTAATACTTTTAACTCAACCAGTTCTTCTTTCAGTTTCTGAACCTTATGTTTTTTACCCACCTTTTTCTTTGATGATGTTTCAAGTATTCCCTTTTCTGGAGTTTCCATTTCTGCAGCTAATGGTTCTGAATCTGAATCTAAATATGGAAGATTTAGGATATTTCTAATGGTGGCCTTTCCTTGATCCTCTGCATTTATCCCAAATTATATCTTCCGTTTTATTTTCTTTGATTTTGATGGGGAAGCTTGTGTTAAAGTTTCTACAGGTGACAATTCTCTCCTCTTTCTTTTACTGGTTTTTGGAGAAGTTAATTGTTGTGAGGAAGTCCCTCCTTTCTGTGATTGAATTTATGTTCCAAATTCTCCCCAAAATAGAAGATAATCCCATGTCTTATTCCATTTTCTAAGATCCTCTCGTTTAACAACTGAGAGGGGGGGGGGTGAATTAGTTGTTACCGTGCTTAAACAATTATACTTATTTTAAACTCTTTACACAACACTCAATGACAATCACAATAATGAAGAGAGGTAAGCAATAGAACATTCGACATCAGTCACACATATGAAATAAATAGAGACATATATTTCCTAAGGAAACCCATAAAGGGTAAAAACCTCTTCTTCTTGGTATGATAAGTAATATTTACATTTTGTACATTATCATACATATGAGCTCCAACTCATTGTGAGGCTACAACCTCTATTTTGCAAGCTGCAACTTGCTGAGAGCACCAACTCTTTGTTTTCTCTAGCACCGACTAGAATGAAGCACCAACTCCCTGAGTGTTCCAGCACCGACTGGATGGAAGCACCTACTTCCACTTATACAAGCACAAACTTGTTTGAGATAACAAAATCTCTTGTTTCTCTAGCACCCACTAGAAGGAAGCACCAATTCCCTGAGTGTTCCAACACCAACTGGATGGAAGTACCAAATTCCAGTCACATAGGCACTAACCTGTATAACAGAGAACAATAGTTCTCCCTTGCACCACCCTACCACCCTAGCGTTTCTGGATGCAACCAGATGGAATCTACAACTCCCTATGTTCAAGCACCCACATGAACCTATGAGGACACCAATCCTCGCTACCACCTCCCTAGTACCCTGATTATAAATATTTTCTAATGAAACTTATTATAGTGATTCAATAGTTGTCATTAGCTTACCAGGCTTATCACTGTTATGCTATGCTTCTCTTCTCTCCTGTATCAATGTCTCTCTTCCTGCATCTTCTTGTGGTTTTTGATCTTCTTCTTTTCTCTACAAGTACACCTCAGCCTTCTTTTACTGTCTCAACTATGCATCTCTTTTCTTTTCTTCTCCCGTGCTTTATGCTCTACGTCTTATTTTAATTCTATGAATTATGCATCTCTATGTATTTTAGATCCTGCCCACAGCATGTTATTTCCCCGTGTGTAATTCCTCTCCACAGTAGCCTCCATCTCTTCTTTGTTCTACGTATTTATACTATATGTGCACCTTATTCATCCTCCATGCACATTGCCTCTGCATGCTCTTCACCGTGCCACGGTTCTTCAAATCGAGTTGTTCACTGCCACTCCACTTTTGCTCTGCTTCGCTCGCTCAAGCCTCAAAAAGAAAACTGCATCTTTGTTCTTTGCTTCTGACTGTTCAACAACTGTTACTCATCTTTGAGTTTTATCTCAAGCTCTGCAACCTGTAATTTTACTCTTCTTACAATTCATCACATTTTTCTGGTTAGAACAGTCAACCTTCCACCGTCATTTCGTTTCCATTTTATCCTATACCACTTATTCAGTTACACCTTGAATCTCCAAGAAAACGCATCAGCAACTGAATCACCAACCATCCAAGAATCATGATTCAGTTGTAATAACTGAATCATAACTGATCGATTACCTGTGAGGTGAAACAGTAACCCTTCGATCAAGTTTCTAATTAACCAACACTGTTGGATTAAATCCCCAGGATTTCATGTTTATCTCATATGCCCACTAGTTGTGACCGAGTGCTAAACATAATTTGAATTTTGTGATTTCACATTTTGGAATTCCTGTGATGAAGGGTCTTGACACTCCAAGTCACGATCATTGAGACTTTGAGATGGATCTTAGCATCACTAGATTCTTCCCCTCACGTGACCACCAGTGGTGACCATAGGTTGGGCCAAAAAGGTGCTTCATATTGTGTGAACTTATGAACTTCATCGATCTTGATCAATGGTCGAGATATCCAATGATCCGACGGTCTAGATCTCATTGCCATCTCACATATCATGATTTGTGTGATGAAGGGTCTCAATACTCCAAGTCATGATCGCTGAAACTCCAAGATGGAGCTTAACACTGCTAGCTTCTTCCCTTGACGTGATGACTAGCGATGATCACAGGCTATGCCAAAAGGTGCTTCATATTTCGTGAACTTATGAACTTCATAGAGCCTAATCAACGGTCGATATCTCCAATGATCTGACGGTCTAGATCTCATCACAACCTTGCATATCGAGATTCCTGTGATGAAGGGTCTCGATGGTCCAAGTTGCGATAGACGAAACTTTGAGATGGAGCTTGACATCTCTAGCTCTGCTCTCCAACTCTCGACAATGTGACCATGAGATATGACCACTCACCAATCATTCTGTGCTAATCCTCCTGAGCTTATGTTGTTCTTGTTTTTCCATCGCTGCACACTCTGATCTTTCCATCAATGACAAGCACACTCTGCCTGTAAACATGCCAACAATCTCCCCCTTTGGCATTGATGGAAACCCTGAACGACTGCGCTAATCTGTTTGGACCTCCAACTGTAGCATCCAGTTTGGACCACTCCTTTTATCCCCCTTTGACATCAATGTCAAAGAAAACATGCTCCCCCTAAGCTGTTGAAGTATTTTTAGGAGGTATCAAATATTAAAACAACACAAACTCCCCTTGACATGATGGACTCTCTTATTTGAGGCCTGCAGAATATTTGTATCTAAACCAGAGTCTTTTCCTTCTAATTGTTGGACTTGATCATCTTCATCTTCAACTGTTTCCTCTGTAGTAGACTCAATATTGCTCACCTCTATTACTGGGA
>JZKD02S1816161.1:71691-84865 GCA_000966675.3 Picea glauca
TCAGATTGAAAGTGGCCACTCGGGCCTTCAAATTCTCTGAAAAATCATGGACTCTGAAATATTTCTTCAGTCCAAGTAGCCAGGCCTCGGCTTCCTCTCCCTTCTTTATATCACCGTCAAAGGAGGGAGGCTTGGCCTTTCTGAATTCGTCAAATTTATGACTCTTGGAAGTCTTTTGCTTCTTCTGTTTTCTTCAAGAATAAGAACTGGTCCTGCTATTGGAAGAGCCTTCTGAATCTCTAGCTTCCTTCTCAGTGGAATCGTCTGACATGGGTCCTTTACCTCTGGGGTGGACCTTTCTTGAGGTGCTCCTCTTAGTATGGCCACTGATACGAACATGTTTCTGCACTTTGGGTTCATTCTGCATTTGTCGTTGTAGGTCAGATAAGCTCTGCAGTAACACTGCATTAATTTCGGTTTGCTTTTCTTGTTCTTTCATCATCCTTTCATTGTCGAACTTGTAGCTTTTCAACTCAACCATGAGACTCCTTACAGCCTCGGATAGGTCTAGAGGGGTTCCTATTGCTCTTCTTTCATCAGACTCTTCATCTCTATTGTGGGAGCCTTCTCCCCTCTCTTGGTGAGTCACCATTCTCTGCGTCTGTAAATTCCTGCGACTGATCGTCCACTTAGGTGAAAAGACAAACACTGATTGTTAGTCAAGAGTTAGATATATTTTTATAATCTTCACATAATTTATAATTCTTTCACATGCATACACAGTCGGGTTCTTGTTTCCAAGTTTTCAATCCTAGACAAGAGAGTTACGTTAGGGGGTTTCTCTTCGTAGGAGTACTTCGAACGGAGCTTATGCGCAACTCGTTCATGAGCCCAAATCAGGCTGAGTGTTGTAACCATGCTCTGATACCACTTTGTCACATACCCACTACCTAAATCGGATTTTTCTGGTCTTCTGTCGGACCAGAACCCCTAATTACCCATGGAGGCCCAGCGTAAGTTGTCTCCTTCTCTCTCCTTCTTCTTTCCCATGTGATCAAGGGTCATGTTCACGGTTCAATTTGAATGCAGTGCCTATTTGTATTTCGCGCCTCAGCGGTACAGTAATATCTAAACGTTTGACTCCGCAACCGTCGAACCCTGACAAGGCTAGCGACCTACCAATGGGGATGAATCCCTATAGGGTCAACAAATGGCCAATAGGAACAAATCTCAATAGGGGAAGGGAACTACCAGTGAGAACAGGCCCCGTCGCGCGGTTAAGTGGAATACATGTGGCGAAAAGAAAAACTCAACATGGTAGTCGACATGACAGGAGGGGGGGCCCACTTCCCACACCACACTATTCCAGACCCCCCCCCCCATTAAAGGCAGAATGGCAAGGGGGGTCCGGAATCCTCCTGAGAGCCGTTGATCATGATGAATTAATCTTGACCATTCAAGAGTTGTGTGTCCAATTCTGGAACACCCCCCCCCATTAAAAGAAGAATGGCAAGGGGGCTCCGGAATGCATCCTCAGCCATAGATCTGGGCAGGTGGACTCTGGCCATCCAGATCTACTCGCTGCTTACCCTAATGCATGTTCTCACCCCAGCATAAAGCTGACATCTCTACCTCACATCAGATGGTCATCCCAGACCCAGGATCCTCTGAAAGGATCCTAACCATTCATCAGATCTTGACCACATGCCAACATCTCGAAGTTTATAAGTTTGGACTTCGAGGTTTGAGAGCATGGGGAAACATGTCTTTTCGGTATCCCGAATGTCGAAACGCAGAAGTGTTGAATGAACCTCAATTGGAGGTTAGCCCCTTGGGTTAATCATTGGTCGATATGACCTCTTCCCATATGACCACAACCTCTCTTCCATCGGGATTTATCAAGGCGGGAGCCCGACCTATGGTCAACAGGACTCCTAAATCCCCGATTCTCGATTTCCCAAAACGGGTAATATCTCAACACGTCACCTCCTTAAATCGGACGACGCACAATTGCTCCAGGGTTTCCACCATGGAGAGTCTCGACCTCTTGTCACCAGGACTCCCTGGGCATGGAAAAGATCCACGGTCCAGATACTCTCTTGAACCTTGGGGATCTACGGTCCTAAACTCATTGCTATCCATGAAAACAGAGGAAAACTAAGTGGTAAGGCATTTAACGCCTTACTTTCTCCTACTAATCTAATGGTCAGGGGTGACTGCAGATTCCCCAATGAAATCTCGTCCTTCAATTAATACCTATAAGGTTAAGGTACCTAACACTCTATCTTCTCCTTCCAATCTGATGGTTGTGAGTGACCACAGACCTCCCGATGGAATCTCATCCGTCGATTCGTTACTTCATCCTTATGTTGTCATCTCGGTTTTCAAGAAGATCATTCCTCCTCATGCAGAGTCACTAAGGCCTTATTCCTTCACAACCACCTTCCCAGTTCTTCATGGGCTTTTCAAGGAAGGTATTTCTATGGGGAGGTTTACTCAAGGTATTACCTGAGGTATATAAGGATGTCGTCCTCCCGAGAACCAGACGTGAAGTCTGAATTTGATTAATACGCACACAAATAATGAATTCATGAAGACATAAAACATACATAGTCTTTCCATATAAATATACAACTACTAGTACTGATCAAAACACCATACCGTCATTCTTAAAATGAAAACATTCACAGTTTCACAGCTTATGAGAATAATTATCAGAATAAGCACACACACACACACACACACACACACACACACACACACATATATATATATATATCAAGATGCCAGAGGCAAAANTTCAATTAATACCTATAAGGTTAAGGTACCTAACACTCTATCTTCTCCTTCCAATCTGATGGTTGTGAGTGACCACAGACCTCCCGATGGAATCTCATCCGTCGATTCGTTACTTCATCCTTATGTTGTCATCTCGGTTTTCAAGAAGATCATTCCTCCTCATGCAGAGTCACTAAGGCCTTATTCCTTCACAACCACCTTCCCAGTTCTTCATGGGCTTTTCAAGGAAGGTATTTCTATGGGGAGGTTTACTCAAGGTATTACCTGAGGTATATAAGGATGTCGTCCTCCCGAGAACCAGACGTGAAGTCTGAATTTGATTAATACGCACACAAATAATGAATTCATGAAGACATAAAACATACATAGTCTTTCCATATAAATATACAACTACTAGTACTGATCAAAACACCATACYGTCATTCTTAAAATGAAAACATTCACAGTTTCACAGCTTATGAGAATAATTATCAGAATAAGCACACACACACACACACACACACACACACACACACACACATATATATATATATATCAAGATGCCAGAGGCAAAACACTTATTAGAGATAACACCAGGGGTCAAGAAATTACTGAGAGGGGTGCTCGTTTCCACCCAACCATAGGCCCAGGGACTCCCAGTGGATTTACCACTAGCCACCCCCGAGCTGAGACCACGATGCTGTGAGACTGTGTCTCTGTTTGCCAGTGACCAGGAGTGAAGGTTGCAATCCTCCCTCTTTTCTATCACTCACTCTGCATAAATTCCATAGTTCTCCCCTCGCGTCTGCCCCCCAATCGCTTCTACCCCATGCCTTATCCTCTTGCGAGGTTGCATGTGGTGCGATTACCCTCGCACTGGCCAGTCATGATGGCTCTATGAATGGGCGGTTCACCTCACCATCCCTCATTAATTCCTAAGGAGCCATATACCTACCATTCTGCGAGGCATTTAATTTAGGGCCAGCGAACCGCTTTTGGTTCTCCGGGCTAGTGGAGTCCAAATACGGTATTCAATTCTCGGTGGAAGTTAACGCCACCTTTTCAGGTGCCTTCCACCGCCATCATGGTCTCTTTTTTTGCACATCCCCTCTCAGTAGTCCTGCAATAAATTCAAAATGTTATTCAGATTCATTGACCTTTTCCTCAAGGTCCATTTACATCACATATTGACATTTATGAGTTTTCCATAGTTCCTGGCCAGTCCAGTTATATTTACAAGCTGGGGGAAACAGGGTGTTACACAATGCAACGATGAATAAAATTATGGGTGCTTCCACTATCAACCAGAATGATGACCTTCATATGCTTGATGTAACCGATTAACTTGAGGGTTTGGGGGGCAGAGAAGCCAGTGAGAGAATTAAGGGAAATGACCAGTTCTACTTCAAGAGGGTTTGAGGGAGGGGTTATGTCAGTGGTTTCAGGTGACTCAGACACAAGGGGAGTTTCAACATCCTCTTCCGAAATATCCTCTGAGATGGCCATAAAAATATTTTTTTCCTTACACTTGTGGCCTGGGAAATATGTGTCATCACAATTATAACAAAGGCCTTTGAGTTGGCATTCATCCATTTCATCCCTAGTCAATTTTTGGATCTTTAGTGGAGCGGAGGGAGTAGTGGGATTTACTGGTTTAGTGCAAGGGATAAAGGAGGCTTTTTGGTTTTGAGAAGATATAACCTATTGTGATTATTTATTTCTTTTAGTAGCCTCCACCCAACTCTAAGGTTTAGCCATGAGGACATGGGCTCGAGTCTCATCCTTGAGGCCACTGATAAAAAACTCTAAGAAAAAGGCATCAGACATGCCCTCTGTCCTAAAATCCAGGTGCTCAAAATCATCTATAAAGTCTTCCATTGTTACTGATTGTTTCAACTTTGTCAAACGACCCAAATGGTTGGTGTTAGTGTTAAAGAGTTCATAAATATCTTCCACAAAGTGTTTCCAAGCAATATACTTTTGACGAGAACTTTTTCTCCATTGCCACCATTGCCAACGTTCTTCATCTAGATGGAGAACACCATACCAGAGTTTGGCCAAGTCATCTGTAATGTCCTATAAGGAGAAATAATGTTCTGTTTGGGTTACCCAAACAATGTGATCTAAGCCATCAAATTTGGTCACATCCACCCGCGGAAGGCGTAGGTCACGTTGAAAGTGACGGTGTTGAAAGTTATGGGAATGAAAGGAATTTTCAACTTCAGTATGTGGAGGTGGGTCAGATAAAGGGTTATCTGTAGGGATATGCAACTTGGTGCAAAGCATCGAAATGACATATTCAATATGGGTAGTCAGGTCTTGTTTGATTTCCTCCATTGAGGACTTCATGGTTGTATTGATGGTGGCAACATTGACACTGAGTTGTTTCACTTCTTGTTGGGTCTCAGTGAAATTAGATTGCAAGGTATTGAAGCGATCTTCCAAGTCTTGGCTATGGGTATGGGCCATGATGACGAGGCAGCCTAAATGGGGCGGGTGGGGTCAAAAATGTTTGCTGAAAAATGATATGTATGAATGTGATAAGGGCAAAGAGATGAATCCAATGGAATAGGTCTCAAATAACGGTGCAAAAATTTCCAGACTTGCAAAGTTATACTTCGGTCTGAAGAATACTGTAGTGATGAAATGACTAAATTCTTAACCAAGAAGAAATGTTTAGTGATTTGGCAACCCAAACATAGTTGCACAAAAATAGATCTTGTATGTTTTAATTTATTTATGTTTCTATCCCCAAGGGTTAGGTATTCAAGGGTTCTATAGAAAAGGTTTGTCCCTGTGCTATAGCTCTTTGATATACGTGTGGGGTCCAACAGTAGTACTCAACCCAATATCTCAGGGCACTAACTAAGGAGGCTAGACCGTGCCCTTAGCCATACTACCTGACTACCCAGGTACTAGAAAGTATCTTCCCGAGTGTTGTTCTCGGTGGCACTATAGCAGTCAAGCGACTGATCGATTTATCTAAAGAGGACTTCAGGTAATCTAGGACGATCCATACACAGGTCTTTTCTGATGTGCTACCACTCGAAGGGGTACCAACATGGGTTACAAGGGTGGCCAACAGATGTGCACTTAAGTATGACTTGTATTTCCTACGTGTATGAATCCCTCAACTGCGGGTTTATGCGTGTAACAACAAATCTCTGTGGATTAAAGATGGAAGAATACGTCTCTACCCTTAAAAACAATTAACCCACAATTTTTTCCAAGGAAAGTTCTCTGATACCACTTGTAATCTTCCAGATATAAAAAGTATGCATAACATAAATAAAATGGTAGAAATGGTAGAATAATAGCAATATAACTAGAACAATCACCACAATAACACTGAAATGATATAAGAATAACAATAGAAATAACACTTTGATTCTGAGAGAAATGTTCATGGGCCTCTTCGAGGGGGTAACCTCTAGTCGAGCAAAGATCTATTAAAATAATATCCAAGATAGGGTTTTCATACCCTTGACTCCTATTTATACTAAATATGTCTATCAAAAGAAGCATCTTGAGGAATATCCTTCTAGAAGAGAAAGCTTCTATTAGGTCTTCTTACATTTGACTTATTCTATTTTATTGAAAGGCCTTATTAATATTGACCTTTATTACATATGAATATATTGTTGTACATATGTGTGGGTTAGGACCCTAACAGACATCCCCGATGGAACATACAAAAGGACCTCCGACAGAAAATCAAAACTGAACTCTAAAAGTTGGATCAACTTGCCAAGGATTGTTGGCCACTCAAATATGCACAATATCCTTTGTCAGTCATGAAAATTAATTCACAAACAGACAAGTCTACACAAACTATCAAAGATAGATCAACACCTCTGAAAAGAAAGTGTCTAAATGATGTAATTTATCCCTGAATCTTGTCGTCTACAATAAGACCCTGCTATCATAAAAAATAATTAGGCTTGTGATGAATTAAGGAATGAATGAAAACTGAACTATCTCAACATAAACTCAAAGAGAAAACCTTAGTATGCTTCTCCTTCTATTCTCCTATGTTACTCTCTTTCCTTTTTCCTTTAAGAAAATTAGAATTGGTTGAAATAGTTGAAATACCTCATTAGTTAAGTTAACTAAAGACTCAACCAACTTTTTAGTTAGGGGGAAAAGAAATAATCATAATAAGGGTTATAAATAAATAATAACTAGTAGGTAGGACCCCTTGTGACTCCCTTTATTAACTATCATAACATAACTAGTTAATTAAGCAAAGCACTCATCGTGAATCCCATCGTCACATTCATATTTGACAATTATTGATATTTGAAATCATTTTCAAAATACATTACCAATATATCCCAAAAAAAACTGTTGTCCAAAAATCTCAAGTCAATTGTTCTCACCAATAGACATATAGATAAAACTTAAAATCCAAATTTTCCAGTCTATGAGGCAATATTTCCTCCATAATTCTAAAACTCTCTGAATTTTTCTTAGGTTGTTTGGAGCCTTTAGGCCTAATCTCGTTGATCCCATGAGAAAAATCATTCCTCCATTGCATGCCAGAGGGCACCGATTTATTAGAATCATTTGAAGGTGAGAAAGGGGTAGTAGTGGCTTTCCCTTTTACAGGGGCGTAGTGGGCCTCGGTCTTCAGCCTTTTATTTGAATAGCTCATTCTTGTATGCATAATTGATTAGAAAATAGTTCCCTTAACAACCATACATTACAACTCTTTCTAAATATGAAATAGACTTTGGCTCAACAACATATCAGCCTCATGTAATCCAATCCATACAATTTTTTTAACTATGGTAGATGAGTAGGGGGTGAACAAAAGGTCTTGGGATGTGTGAGGGGTTTGTAATGAGAGAAAAATGATAAAATGAGAGGGGAAAGAATTATGGTTACTCCTCAAAGACAAAAACAATCAATTGTAATGTAAATCCAAGAATATAGCATTGTGTTCCAAACAAGAAACTATGATTTCAAACTATTTCAAAATAGAATTGTCTTAACTGTAATTAAATTTTAAGAATAGGGAGTGAAAATTGATGTGGGAAGGAGAGGAGGTTGTAATTAGCGAAAAAATAATAATGGTAGGGAAAGAGAGCGGGTACTGTTCATAAAATGAATTAAGTAATCCATAAAATCATTCCATATCAACGTAAAAGATCCAACAGCAACAAAAATGATTACTGTGCCAAAAGAACAACTGATGTGTAAAACTTAAACAATTCTTGTGCATTAACTTGCTCACTATTTGTGGTCAATCTGTAACATAGTTTCATTAAAACAAGACAATATGCATTCCACAACAACCTGTAGAGGGGTTATGTTCTTCTCATTTATTCGTTTAATATTTTAAGCAATTCCCAAATGAATAAACAATCACTTAATTCCACTCCGTTCAACATCAAATATCAACCACCTTCCATCAACACAGACACAAAAAGCATGTCTGACTTTATCCCTCAATTCCATCTACAATTAAATTGTAATGAGACCATACTACCATAGCACCCATGCTTATCTCTGTTAAGATATTTGATATTCATACATAGTGGACATTCAAACACAACAATCCATATTTCAATTGCAAAGATCTTGACTTGCCATTTAACCACAAAGACATCAATCACCATTTCAATTCATACAACGTTGAGGAATACACAGACCACTTAACAAAACACAATAGTTTTTTAGTGATTGTACAAGTTCAATCATTCTGAATCTAAACATCCACAATGTTGGGATATCGATACAATACAATGGGGCAGAAACAACATGAACTATCTCATAACACAATCGAACAAATTGCAACAAAACCATATTTACAAACCCATGACCCTCTTTGATGGCTCAATCAAATAATATCTATAACATAGACAGTGGATGGTCATGCCATGACTACCATGATTCCAATACTCTATTTGACAATTTAAAACACATAGTCGCAATAATCATTAACTCAACTTAACGTGATATAGGAACGCCACACATACCCACGCATCACACACGAAGCATCGGTGTGCATTAATCAATTGTAAACTAATGTTGGGTTAACAATTCAACAATTATAATGTAAGAGACAACGATTATGCATTCAATACAATTCCCCAATCAACCAAATTACAATGTTGAGTTTATAAATTTGATTGTCATAATGACCAATGCAGTGACTAAATCCCAAAACCAACAACACTGTCAACATAATCAGTAGAGACGAGACAGAAATTGAACACCATCGACAATACACCAACAGCTCATAACAATCAATAGTATACCCGACATGCCATAACGGTTCCCTTTATCAAAACCCAGACTTGAGAAATCAAGGGTTTGATTTCTGGACCAACATAGGGAGACTAAAATTGACCCCCAACATCAAGTGAGAACCTCCAAGACCAATGATGCACACACAGGGTGTACCACAAATAACTTCGCAAACATGGTGACAATTCCCCTAATAGGGGAGATTATGAACATAGGAGGTTCCATTCTAGTCCTGTAACAACACTTAGAACACGCAGGGTATAACCCTCATATTTTTTCCAATCAACCAAATAACAACGTTGAGTTATAGCAGAGCCAAGAAAAAGCAATATAACCCACTACACAACCATTAGTAGCATGAACAAACCATACCCAAGTGAAACAATGCATAGTGACACAAGGCATTTTAAAACCTAGTAACCCCAAACAAGAAAACAACTGGGTATGGTGATATGAATGCATGGAGACAACCAGCCAATCTAGACCAAATGAAACCCTCCAACTAAAACCAGCAAGGATGACAAAGAGCTCTTATGACTGCTAACACCCAGAATGACCAATAACATTGTGACTTCAAATATTATGCAATGAAACCACCAACGATTCATCCCAGAAAAATATCACAATTTTACATAGTTTCCAGACTTAAGGAAAGAACATACCCATACATCCTGAGACAATGTATATTTCATAACCAGATAAAATTCATGGATGGCGAAAAGACATACCTGTAACCAAGAGCACCTTAAAAACGTCATCTTGGTCGAGCGATTATTCCTCTGCTTGAAAGTTGGAGCCTAACCATAGCAAAGAACAATTGAAAAACAAACAAACTAGGTTGGTGGCCAGTGGAAGGAGTAGGAGTGACATGCAGTAAATGCATGTCATCTCCATCCCCACTCATTCAATTCCTTAGTACATGCTATCCAACTTCTCATTAACACATTCAATTAAACCATGCATCCATCACTTTGTCAAACACGCCACCCACATCACATCTTACCATTTCCAACTATACAATAATGCATATCAACCATATTTTCATATAAGTCCATAAATTGCATGGCTATTAATTTGTTAGCTAGGGTTACAATGACCATTTAAATTTCAATGCATGTAGCATAAGAGCATAGTTCGTCTCTTCCTTTTGCATTTTGTTTTAGGTTGATTTTATTTCTTTTCAATTGCTCTTATGTATTGTTTCTAACATGTTTATTGTGCAGGTGTCACAGTAAGGAATCCATGAATAGATAGCGATGATAACAATGGGTGACATAGGCCATCGTAACATGAAATTAGAGCCTAGAGTAGCAGAAACAACACATAACATGCCTTATCCATCGCTAATAAAACCAAGATTTCATCAACCATGTAGAACTCTGTAAGTAGTGTTGAACAACAACATAACATGAAATAATATCATATCTAATTTACCGATCTACAAGGGGGTCCCACCTACTAGTATTATATATCTTGTTATCTTATAATAATAGGCTTTAGCAATACTTTGCGGGGAAATCCTTGTTGTGATTTTAATCGTCAACAAACTGGCGACTCCACAGGGAAATTTGTTTCCAACATATTTAGAACTTAGAACTCATGGTTTCCCAAACCAAGAACAATATATTAAGAAGATATAACCAGAGTGATTATGAAACAGGGAGAAGTGATCAGATTTAATGGAAAAATGACCGGGAGTTTGGGAATAACTTATGAAAAATGTTAAGTATGAAGGGGTTTATCTTTGTATACATAATCATTCAATCCAGATTTTTCTCTTTACTTCAAGGAGAAAAGTTACTTGACTTTCTCTTTTATTTCTCAGATGGATGAAGAAATGGAACGAAGAAGCAAGAGATAACCAATCTATTTATAAGACAACAACGAAATCAAATAACAAATTCAAGTATGCCTTCAGGGGACGCATCGTAATAGTTGTGTAAGCTTGATTGTTATCGACTAACAATATTATGTAGGAGTGTCACTATGGCATAACTGATGCAACATCCTATTTTTGACCAAAATCAATTAAAAGGATGACAAAGCAATAGAAATCCTTACAAAATAAACTTGCCAAAAATTTAAACAGAAGAAATAAAAATGACATAAATGTAAAAATAGTAGGAAATGCTTAAAACATAAAAAAGAATCATACTACTCTAAAGAAGAAAAGAAAAATAGTAGAAAACTGAAAGCAGAGATAAACTATTAATCTACAAAGAACCCAAACAATGTTAGAACTTTTCAAGATGGTTCCACATAATACTTCAAGTGAGAACCGTTAGTGCTGTAGGAAAACAATCATTGATGTAAATCTTTTAGAATGTAAGAGTTGGTACCTAAGAAAAAAGCGATCTTGAAAGGAACCAACCATAATTTTTGAAATTTTGAATTCCATCCCCTATTAGTGTGCGCTAAATCCCATAGAAATACCTTTTTATTGACCTTAAACTTGACATTTTTGACACTGTTTTGGAAATACCTCTTAACAGTTTGTTGTCTCCTTTTAATATTATCCAAAACAAACATCCTTTTCTCTTCCAAAGCTAGGAGTGCATTTATCCTTTGTGAAATATCAAAAGAATTTAATTCTTTGATCTGTAGCATCAACCTGAAGGAAGAGAGTTCTCGCTCAGTAGGCAAGAGGGATTCTTGACCATAGACAAGCTAAAAAGGGGTGCAACCAATGCTTACCTTGGTTGTAGTTCGATCTGCCCAAAGGGTGTAATTTAGGAGAGTGTTCCATTGACGAGGCTTATTTTCGATAAGCCTTTTGACAATTCTTACTAGATTTTTGTTGGTAGACTCAGCCTGACCATTTCCTTGGGGATAATAAGTTGATGAGGTGAAATGTTTAACCCCCAACTTGGCTAAAAATTGGGTAAGCTTGGCAAAAATGAAAGCGGTACCATTGTCTGTAATAATTTCCAATGGAAGACCAAATCTGGAAAAAATGTTATTTTCAAGGAAGGAAAAGACCTGATCATTTGTTGAGTGCTTAAGTGGGATAACTTCAACCCATTTTGTAAAATAGTCTGTGGTTGTCAAGATAAAAACTTGCCCAGCTGAAGAAGGAGGATTAATAGGACCAATAACATCCAATCCCCACTTTGAAAAGGGGAAGTCTGGTAGGACAAGTTGTAATGGCATGGTTGAAAGGTGTTCTTTCCCAAAAACAAATTGGCACTTGTCAAAAGATCTCGAAAAAAAATAAGAGTCACGAAATATTGAAGGCCAATAGTATCCTTTTCTAATAATCTTGAAAGCAATGGTTTTAGCAGAGAAATGACCTCCTACATGTATGACATAATTTGAAGAGCCATGAGTTTCTTGCAATAGTTTTTGTGCGTCTTCATTGTTTACACAACGAAGCAACAAACCATCAACAAATATTCAAAATGAGAAGTCTCCTATAATGACATGTCTTGTGGATTCAAAACAGAGCCTTCTCCTCTGATGAGTGTCTAAATTGTCTGGATATCTTTGGTTCTGTAAGTAGTAAATTAAATTATTGTACCAGGGATGTTCATACACCAGGAGGATTTGGTTATCAATGTAAAAGAGAGTTGATAGGGAACTATCATCTTCATCAATTTCTTCATTATTCCTAGCATGTTGATCTAAGTGAAGGAATAAGTCACATCCATTGATAGTGGTAGAAGTCATGATATTTAAATCATGCTCCTGGATATTGGCAAGCCAATATGAAAGCTTCTCTGAAATATAAGTCTGTGAGAGAAAAAACTTGACAGCAGGTAAAGGGACTTTTACCAATGTATGCTTACCTAAGATGAAGTGGAAAAACTTCTCAACAACGTTAACAAGAGCGAAAGCATGTTTCTCAATAAAAGAATATTTAAATTCATCATTAGACAAACTTTGACTCATGTAAGCCACTATTTTTTCATTCCCTTGGTCATCATTTTGCATGAGGACAACAGAAATTGCTTCCTCGATGGAATTAGTATATATCGTGAATTCCTTCTCAAAATATGGCTTCGCCAAAACCAGTGCGGAACTTATTGCTTCTTAATCCCTTCAAAATCATTTTTGACATCATCTGTCCAAGAAAAAGAACAATATTGCTTAAGTAGATTATGAATTGCCTTCACCATCACAACAAAATATGGAACAAACCTACAGACAAAGTTAATAACCCCCATAAAATATTGAACCTCCTTCTTGGAAGTGGGAGTAGGTAGAA
>JZKD02S1816172.1:19233-32403 GCA_000966675.3 Picea glauca
TGTATGTAAAATATATATATATATAGACACACACACATGTACATGTATACACACATGTACATACATGTATATACATATACATATACACATGTATATGAATGTACATATATATACATGTATGTATATATATACATGTACATGTATATACACATATATATGGGTGTGTGTGTGTGTACTTGTACATATATACATGTAGATATGTACATGTATATATATACATGTACATATACATATATACACATGTATATATATACACACACATGTACATATATACACATGTTGATATATATGTAAATGTATATATGTGTATATATAAATATACATTTATATACATGTGCATATATTTACATATATGTATATATAGAGAGAGATATACATGTATACATGTACATATATATGTGTATATACATTTATATATATGTACATATACATGAACATATATATATATATATATGTATATATACATGTATATATGTGTTTATATATATATTATTTATTCTTTTTACATGTAGAATTGAACATGGGTGGGAAGGATAACATCATTCCTTCATACTCAACAATAAGAGTATCTTATAGACCCATTAAGGGCATCACATATCACTTACAAGGAATTGAACCTAGGTGGGGAGAATAACAATCATTCCTCCCAACCACCCAAGCTACATCCAATGGACTATATGTACATGTATATATATACACATGTATTTATATACACGTGTGTGTGTGTGTTATTTTATTGTTTCACATGTTCACAGCACCGAAGATCGGTATTCGCTACGTCCACGGAAAATCCCCCTAAAATCTACAAGAGGACATAGGGAGATCGAGCATTTTTGAAATATTAGGGGCTCATATAGACCCATTTAAGGGCATTACATGTCACTTACAAGGAATTGAACCTACGTGAGGAGGGTAATAACCATTCCTCCCAACCACCCAAGCTACATCAAATGGTCATAATATATATATATATATATATATATATATATATATATATATATATATATATACATATGTAGATATATAAACACATGTACATATATGTATATGTATATATATACATGTACATATATGTGTACATGTATATATGTGTATATATACATGTATATATATACACACATGTACATATATGTATATGTACGTATATACATGTACATATATGTGTACATGTATATATGTGTATATATACATGTATATATATACACACATGTACATATATGTATATACATGTATATATGTACATGTACATACACACACATACACACTTATATATATATATATATATATATATATATATATATATACATGTATACATGTAGACCTTGCAGTGTTATTATTACTTTGGGTCGATAATTGTATAGGATACCAGAGGTAGCTCCGCCTACTGTCATATATTTTATCTCTGTTAAGTAATGTAAGAGCCTACAAGAAGAATATCACAGTAGAGACCACTGTTGTTACACATTATTTTGGTCACCCCAGTGATTCATTGACAAACATGTGTTCATGTTCCCAAAAAGAGCCTTTCTTCAAGAGGAAAGTGATTGACTTTCTCTTATCACAAACCTTGTCAAGGAGGGTTGTCACAGGCTACACCATAAGTAGGGTGCGATGATGCCTAGTCGTCGCCCTCTGCCCTAAAGCGCGATTGTGACGTCTCCGCAAGATGTCCTAAAGCTAGGGTGCGACGATGTCAAAAGACTAAGAAAAGGTTAAGTTTCACAAAAGTTCTAGAAGGTGAGGTGGCGTCCGTATGGTTGGGATCCTACTCGCTTCTCTGATTTGGTGGGATCATCCCAATCTCTTTAACCATCTCTCTTTCCCCTATATAAAGAGGGATTTCTCATGGAAAAGGCTAAGGCTGATTTTAAGGTTAATGAAGGTTGAATAAGCTAATATTGCATGGAGAGTTATGCATTGGATCATTCTTGAGAACCTCATTTCAGTTCATCAAGTCATTGTGGATCTTCTTCATTCAAGATTGGAGCAAGTGTGTGTTGGAGAAAAGGGTCATCGGAAGGGGACCTTGCAACATCAAGGCTTTGGCTGTAATCTCCACTTTCATTATTATATAATACAGTGATTTGTTTCTTTCCCATAAAACTTATCTCAGTTTATTGTATGATTCCTTGATCACATACATAGGTTCTCATTGAGTATATTATTGATTTCACTTTGGTTGGCTTGTGTTCCCTTGCAGATTCAATATCACAGGAGCATTGTAGTGGAGCTAGGACAACAACGGTAAGAGGAAACGATATTTAAACGATATGTTTCACATCTCTTGCTAGATAGTAAACTCAATGATTAGAGCTTAGGGAAAGCGACATGTTCTATTATGTTTCATTCTAGATCTAGGTGGATCTAGGGAGATCTGTTTATGTCTGCATTTACCAATAAGTCCCATAACAAAATTGGTGACCATACTGGGGATATGACCTCCTTTTGATTTTTTGATTTCCATTTTCCTTTAGCTTGCCTTCTTCTGGTAAATTTCATTCTCTGAGTCTGTGGGTGATCCATTTAGATTCCCTAGGTTTAGAAGTTCCTCTGGATTTTTTGTCTTTCTTCCAAATTTTTCAAATTTACAGAGATCGTCGCACTGTACCTTATTGTCAGCCTGCAATGACCCTGAGACGTCGCTCTCTTTCTAACCAATCCAGTGCGACGACGTCGCACTCTGCTTTGCCAGTAGCCTACAACGACCCTTGCTCGTCACACTATGTCCCATACCCAGCCTGCGATGACTCCTGTAGGTTTTGATGGAGTGAGTCATTTTGTCTTTTACCACCCAGATTTGCCTTAGTATCCTGGGGTGAACTTCATATGCCCATGATTGATTGATTCCTGAGTTTGAAGCTTGCTTGTGATTGGTTTTCAGTGATTGAAAGTCCTTCTTTGCATTTTGCAAGTTTTTTACTTTTGCTCATTGTCACAAGGATATAATCTCAGATCCTGATCTGAGTGTTTTTTTGACAAAGGGTCTTTGGTTTGTTATGATTTTTGGATTCATTTTGTTTGTCATATTGCTTGTTGATTAAGAAACACTTTTTGCTTGCTTATGTCAAGAGTTTCTCTTGTCATTTTCATTTTTGTCTACATTACGAATTTGATTTGGGAATTGTGTTGAGAATGTCTTGATTTTCTTGGATTAGGTTTTCCTTCAGTTATCACATCTTTGATTTTGTCTTGGAAAGGAAGAATTGAATTCATTTATTCTTTTTAAGTAATCCCTTATATGAAAATTTTTACATTCAAAATATTTGTAAAGCGAAGAAATTGGAAAAATTTTAGTTCATGATTCTTTGGAATTGTGTTCATTCAGAATTAAGGAATTGCAATTGGTAGCTTGTTGTACTTTAAAAAAATACCTTCTCCCTACTGTAACTACAGTTCATTGAATTGAAAATTTCACATTCATCTCTTTTTGCATTTTAATGGGTCAAGGTCACAACATCAACAGTTTCACTTCCATCTCCCTTTTTGAGTAAGCAACAGCCTCTAAAACACAGCGTAAATTTAAAATTTATTAGTAACTTTTATTTTCTAGGGATATTTTTCACCAACATTAGATAGGATAACGCTTTGGAATAGGTTGTGAGGTACACTCTCCAAATCATAAAACACACAATAGTATCTTGTGATAGGGAGAGTTCAAATCCAATTGCTACATTTTGTCCTAGGAAGCCCTTCTCACACAAGGGTCAAACATGAGGTCGCATTAAGACTAGTAGAGTTACTCACCCTACTTTGTTGGTCTTGGTGTAGAGATTGCATGTATTATGGGGGTCGCTTGAAGGTATACCCACAATTATGAATGGAAGCCTTTCGAGTTGATTTCGGGCTAGATACCCTGCCTTTTTGTGTGGATCAGAATGTCGATTGCTTCCTCGGGTATCATTTTTGTAGTTGGTAACCTTAGTAGCCTATCTCTTTAGGATATTTACATGAGGTGACTGTGGAGGGGCAAGTATTCATAGTACTTGGAATCGACGTTGGCCAAATTCACTCGGGCTTCTTGGAGGGTATACCCACAATTATGTGTGGAAGCTTGCACCAGGGTGTAAGTCCATTAAGTAGGTCATCAACGTAACTTTTCCACCCACTTATCCTAGCCCCTTCTTGTCTTGATTTTGCGATGTTGGATTTCATCACCAACTAGTGACTTCGAAATAAGAAGGTTTTCTTTCTTGGTTTGATTCCTAGATTTTATTAGTGAGTGTTGTTTGTTTCCTCTAGTCTGCCATAGATTTTCTTCATTCTCTACTTGGCTCAAGAAACATTGGCCTTCTCCGCTCATGTAGGATGAAAGGGCTACCCTCGGAAGATCCGTAAGGTTACCAACCTTTGCCTCTTAACTCACCAAAAGGCTCTCCTGAAGGAGTATCCAATAACAAAGTAACTTCTGAATTTGGAAGCACACACTCTTTAGAAGGATTTTGAATTGTTTCGGACTCTTTAGAGGCGTTCAAACTTCCCCCTCTAAGACCAGACGCATGTATACTTCGAATGAATTCATCCGGAGAAATCGTTGTTGATAATACTGAAATACCTACTTGACCTAACTCAGGATCTGGAGTAGAGAATCCACTTTTTCAAAGTGAATCATTTAGGACCCCAACTCACATTGTTGGAACTTCTGGTTTTGGTTCTATGCTTTTGACAGTATGTGATCTGTATGGTAACCTAGGAGCGAGTCTTGACCAACCTATGGCATCACAAGTGCCTGAGACGTGTGGTACCTATACGATACCTTTAGACCATTTTACTGGTACTACCAGTAACGCCACCACCGTTCCAAACCAGTTTTTGATTGGTTCTCACTCGATTCCTACTCTTCAGATGGCCCATTATACTATGGTTCCACAAGCTACCATGATTCCTACCAAAATTGTGGTTATCTCCCAAGCTTCGATTGGGTCACCACTTCCACCTAGACCAAATCCATCACTTCCCCCTGGGTATAGAGCTCTGAATACTTTCGTTGTTATTTCCATCCAAGTTCCATCTGGAGGCTCTGGACATTTTGTTCCTCCTAGGTACAATTCTGATGTTGGTTTGGTTCCTACACCTTCCCAGGTTCTCTCCGGAGGGTCTTATGTTCTTCCTCCACCTTTGCTTGGAGGATCTGGCCCTAGTGGATCCAATCCGCTTGGAGGCACCAGTCTTTCTATCACTTATAGTTTCCATATTCCTGTTGGAGGCCAACCTTAAGCTGGGGGGGGACCTCAATTTGGGGACAACCTCAGATTGGGGCACAAACTCAACTTGGGGGGCAACCTCAGGTTGGATTCCATAACTTACTTTATGGAAAGAACGCACCTGTGGTACAATCTCTACCTTGGAATCTTCATTTCCAAGGAAAAATACAACCATTTGGGGGACAAAATCCTCAAGTTAATTCTTTTATACCCCCTAATCTCGTTCAACTCTGTCCAGGTTCTTTGAATCCCACTTGGGGTCCGAACGTTCAATCTAATGTTCCTTTCCAAGGAAACATCTCTACTCAACCCAACCCTATGGGTTATGTGCCTCAAAATCCTCCACAACCGAATCTGTCAGGGCTGTCTCCTTATTTGCATACTGCTTATGGTCCTACTAGTATACCTATGGGGCTTCCCCCTCAAAACTAACAGTTTCCACAAGTGAACCGACAATTGCCTTTCCTAGAAACTTTGGACTTACCTGATCTGTCTAGGATTTTGAATGATCCTATCTTACATTATCCTTACTGGCCCGTCATACCGACCAATTTACCGTCGGACATTCCTAAATTTGGCGGTCAAGTAAGAGAAGATCTGAATAACAATGTTATGACTTTTCATCTCTGGTGTTCATCCAACTCCTTGATGGATGACTACATCAAATTACGACTTTTCCAATGAACTCTCACAGGTTCGGCAACAAGATGGTATATCAAGTTACCGCGAGGTTTCTTCAATGACTTTAGCACCCTATCCATGGCATTTTTGACACATTACCAGTTGTTGATTTGATACAAGACAGGAACAGAAATTTTGAGTTCTTTCAAGTAATCCTCGTCCACTCATATTTATGATCACATCCATGAGTGGAGGAGGAGAAGATGTTTGATCAAAGTTCCTCTCCCTGATCAACTATTGGTTGAGTGGTGTACCAAATAACTCATTGGATCGATCGCTTGTGATGTCGCCATGGGTGGTTTTGTCACTAAAGAGCAGGCGATTAGTCATACTCAGTATCTCCATCTCGTTTATTCGCAAATAGGAACACTTTACGATTTGATCCCTGACGCTCCTCGTCCTTCCACAAACCCTACCCCAAAACCTCCAGCAGCTTCTCATATTGTTGATGATGTGATTGGCACCTTCCACGTTGAGACCCAGTCGACGCAAGCCAGTCACACCAATCCCAAATCTAATAATTCTAATGCACAAAGTACTCCTACTCCTACTCCTTCCACCGGTAAGATTGTCGAAGTTAATTCTGTTCAATCTACACCTACCGGAAAGAATCAAAATAAAAAGAAAGGGAAGGGTAAGAACAAGGAGGACGAGAATAATAATCCACAATATGATAAAGCCAAAACTCAAACTGCTGATGAGAAAGATAAACGTAAGCCTCATTACCCCTGCTTGATTTGTGGTGATGATCATTACATGAAAGATTGTCTAAGACCTGTCGAGGTTACTAAGTTCCTCCAAGGGAGTGGAAAACCTTCTGCACCTGTCGTTTTTTCACAACCTTTCCCTTCTCAACAGCAAGCCCAATTGGTCATTCATGACCAAGCTTCTTTGTCTACCTCATCTTATGTCCTTATGTGTACTGGTGATTCTAAAAAGAATGAAGTTGCAGTCGCAACTTGAGCCAAAGATTACTCTCCGTCAAAAGAGAAAGTTGATGATATACCTCCTTTGTTAGTTCAACCTTCTCCCCCAACTTCACCTCCCAATGGTCCTCTTCATCTCGAAAGACTAGGTCTCGATACAGTTCTTCGCCCTCCTCCTAAGGGCATTGTTCGAAAGTATGTGTTTAACCCTCATGCACGTGCTACCCAAAAATACAGTATTGTAGAAGATCTTACGCAAACACCCTCCGCGATGTCAGCTCTTGAACTCCTTCAAAGTTTCCCAACTCAACGAAAGGCATTGTTAAAGGCCATCGGTGGAATTGATCCCACGGATACTAATCTCATAATCTTTGACTTGGAAGATCACGTTCCAAGGCTTCCTCCTTAGTTAGCTTTATAGATCCAAGTTGTTGTTGAAAACAAGAATATGTATAGAAATGTGATTGATGAAGGAGCCTCAACTTGCGTCATGTTCGTCACTTGTTGGAAAGCCATTGGCTCTCCTACCCTCACTGAATCACACAATACACTTAAGGCCTTCAATGGTATAGGATTTAAACCCTACGGTGTTCTTCCCTCGTTGTCTATTACGTTGGAAGGTAAAATGGTCAATGTAGAGGTTGAGGTCTTCGATGCACCTCTTGATTACAGCCTTTTACTTGACCGTAGCTAGATTGATTCCATGCGTGCAGTTGTGTCTACTCTTTTCCGTGTGGTACGTTTCCCACACCAAGGAAAGGTCGTTAATGTTGACCAACTGGCCTTCTTTAATTCCGATTCTCATCCTAGCAACATTCCTTTCATCTTGAAGACACCCCCTGGTTACGAGAATGTCGGAGTGGATCTTTTGAAAGATTCAACTTTGATGGGTACTTTTCTAATCCCACCACTGGATATTCCCCCTCCTTTGTTTGCCTCTATTAACATGATATCCACCACCGTTCGTGGAACCCCTGTGTCATATGACCCATGGGTAGTACCTATCCCTGGTTATTATCCTCGTTACGGCGATAAGATGCCTTTAAGTTCGGTCGAATCCGCTTACCAAGTTATTCAATCGGTAACCCCCTCCTCTCCTTCTCTCTATGATTCATCTCCTGATCTGTTTCATGTGGTCTTTCCTACTGATGAGATGATCATGTTAGTCATGTCTATGGAAGACACTCCCTGGGGTGATGGGCATCATCAGTCCATTCTCTTTCTAGAACATGACACCATAGAGAGTTATCAATGGATTTCGACTTTGTCGACCGTTGTTGTTGTTTCTTCCATTCCTGAGTCAACGCACGATGTTTTGTATGAAGGGAACTTGAGCAAAATTTCACCTACCATCCTTCTCGACATTTCCTTTAAACCCAGAGTCATGGAAAATGTTCATATTGAGGCCCCGTGTTCTATTGATGAGGTCCACACGTATAAAGCCCTTTTCCAAGAATTTTGCGATGTTTTCGCCTGAAGTTACGAAGATATGCCAGGCATTGATCTTGATATCGTTGTGCAAGAAATCAAGACATACCCGGACGCTAAACCCATTCGACAGAGACTTCGCCTAGTACACCCAAGTAAAGTTGTTGCTATCAAGATTGAGGTTTAAAAATGTCTTAAAGATGACTTTGTTTATCCCATGGATTTGACTGATTGGGTATCCAATCTAGTTCCAGTGAATAAGAAACAAGGTACCATCCACGTTTGTGTAGACTATAGGGAGATAAACAAGGCCTGTCCTAAAGACAATTACCCAACCCATTTCATTGACCAGATCATTGATGACTGTGCCGGTAGCAAAATATTCTCTTTAATCGATGGTTTCTCTGGCTATAATCAAATTAATATTTTACCCGCAGACCAACACAAGACCGCTTTTAATTTCCCTTAGGGAACCTTTACTTACCGAAAATTACCCTTCAGTCTCAAGAATGTTGGCACAAATTTTCAGTGCGCTATGTCTTATGTTTTTCATGATATTAAGCACATTGTACAACCCTATCTTTATGATCTACCGGCGCATTCCATGCGTCTCCAAGATCACCCGACACATTTAAGTGCCATTTTCGTACGTTGTCGTTAATACCGTTTCCGCTTGAACCCACACAAATGCGTTTTTTGTGTAGATTTTGGTCGACTACTTCATTTTATTGTGTCAAGACACGGGATTCTATTAGACCCCTTGAAGGTTGAGGCTATCCTTAATCTACCTCCTCCTTCCACACTCCGCCAGCTCCAAAGTTTGCAAGGGAAGGAAAAAATTTTACGTCGTTTCATCCCCAATTATGTTGAACTGACAAAAAGATTCACTCAGCTACTCAAGAAAGGTTATGAGTTCATATGGGACAATACTACAAACAAAGACTTTGAAGCTTTAAAACTTTACTTAACTCGTACACCATTACTATTTCCCCCTGACTATAGTTGGGATTACTTCCTCTACTTAGTTGCTTCGGACTCTACCATTTCCATGGTCTTAGTCCAAGAGGATGATTCACATGACAAACATGTGATATACTATTTGAGTCTGAGTCTCACGATTACCAAGACCAAATACCTACATGTGGAAAAACTAGCCTTGGCGACTGTTCAAGCTGTCCAACGTTTTCGTCATTATATCTTGTTATGCCGAACCACTATTATTTATGATTGCAACCCTATGCAACATATCCTCACCTGACAATTGCTTGGGGGAAATTACTCCAAATGGATAATGATTCTCTAGGAGTTTGACTTGGAATTCGAACACGCTAAGTCAAAGAAATCCTTGTTTTTCGTCGAATTGATATGTGACCTTCCCTCCACTGAGACAGAAAACATGGCAGAGGATTCCCTGTCTAACGAATCCCTTTTTCAAATCAGTTCTTATGACGTATGGTACAGAGATATTATTATCTATCTCCAGACTCAAACTTTCTAGCCCGACCTATCTAGTACAGATCGTCGTCGTATACGCTATCAAGCTCGATAATACATCATTCTCAGTGATACCCTTTATCGTTGTGGTATTGACTCCATTTTTCGACGATGTCTCACTTATAATGAAGCTGAGAAAGAGTTGAATGATTGTCACTCTAGAGCATGTGGTGGTCATATGTCTGCATATGCCACTTCCTAAAAGATCTTACAAGCGGGTTATTTATGGCCTTCTTTGTTCAAGGACTGCATCACCGCTGTTCAGAAATGCCATGCTTGCCAAACTTATAATAACGAAATAAGATCTCATCCTGCTCCCTTACATATTGTATTTTTCATTGGTCCATTCTCCAAATGGGGCATTGACTTCATGACATGTAACCCTCACTCGGTCGGGGGGCATGGATACATCATTGTAGCTATGGATTATTTCACTAAATGGGCCGAGGTGATGCCTACATTTGATAACACTGGGAAAATTGCAACATTGTTCATATTCAATCACATCATTACTTGGTTTGGTATCCCTCAAGCTATCATTACTGATCACAGTAGTCATTTTCATAATTTCATCATCTTTGAACTTACTGAAAAGTTGGGTCTTCACCATGAAAACTCAACCCCTTATTACCCACAGGCCAATGACCAAGTTGAAGCAATCAATAAAGTTATCATTACTATGCTTCGAAGGATGATAAGAATTCATAAGAAAAGCTGGCACATGATGTTGTTCTCAGCATTATGGGCCTCTCGAACATTCGTTAAGTCTGCCACAGGATTTACACCTTTCCAGCTAGTTTATGGTATTGAGGCTATCTTATTGATTGAATGTGAAATACCATCTTTGAAATTGGTCGTTGAACTTCTCCCCAATACCTCTACTAAATAAGAGCGTAAGTTGTATTTAATGCAACTAGACGAAACCCGTCGCAATGCCACCCTAGTTATTGAAACTCAGAAGAAACGTGTTAAAGCTCAATATGACAAGCATGTCCAGCCACGTGTTTTTTCTGAAGGTGATCTAGTTCTCCTTTACGAACAGGATCATGATTTGCTAGGGGCCGGTAAATTCGAGGCTATGTGGCAAGGTCCTTACATTGTCAAATGTGTGTTGGAGAAGGGAGCTTAAGAGCTAGTTGATTATGATGGAATCCCTTTGAGTAAACCTAGAAATGGGATTTACTTAAAGAAGTACTATGCTTAAGTCATTTTTGCATGAGTTCTTGTACTTTTAGTGTATCATACTCTTGTATGATTTTTTGTTGTTTGGTTTCAACCTTCAGTTTCTTACCTTGCATTGTTCTTGGTTTCCATATGTTTGTGTCTTCGCTACCCTACATTGGCTTCGTTGATGGCGCTAGTCGTAGCACTCAGAACTTAGCATATGTTGCTTGGGCAATATATTCACCTACAGATGAATTGATTAGTCTACATGGTGTTTTCCTTGGTCGTGCAACAAACAATATTGTGGAATATAGTGCATTCATCGAATTATTGACTGACGTTGTTTCACTCAAAATCTGTCATCTCGTTGTATGACTCGATAAGCATTTAATAGTCCTAAAGTTGAGTAATGTCTACTCCATTCGAATTCCTACATTATTAAGGGTATATTTATGAATTTGCCTCTTGGAACGTCATTTTGATTACATTGAATATCAACACATTCCTAGATGTCTAAATACATTAACTGATGCTTTAGCCAATTATGTGTCGGACAGACATTTGAGAAATTTATAAAAACAAATCACACTTTGTATATACAACAAGTAAGTCGATAGAAGCCATATATATATATATATATATATAACGATGAAAGTGTTACAAAAAGTGTTTTTGTCCGAACACCAAAATATCAAAAATGTGAAGCACTTGCTTCATACACAAAAATAGTATCATGGATGTTGCTCGATATAACATGTGACTGCCCATGCTAATTTGCGGAGCAATCGACCGAAGGAAGCAGACACGCCCATTGTATGGTGTTGATAATGCCTCAGGATATTGTCGATGGAGATATATGGGATGTTCATCGTAATCCCCTCTAGATTCTACTCCAGGATCTCGTAGTCAGCAGCAGCTACTCCTGCCACGTCAGCTCTCTCCCCTCTCCTCTGGATGGGGGATGAACCTGGAGGTCGGTAAGGTCCCACGTCTGCATCATCAAAAGAACATTTTGATTAGGTATCGGATAATTAACACAAAAAAAAATAATATTAAAATTCACAAAAAACATTATAAAAACAAAATGTACTTCTTACCTATGTCTCCCCATTGGGAACCCTCAAGAAGAACCAAGTCTAGATTACCTCGGAAGTCTACACCAACATAGGCATAGTCATGTAAGATAAGCATTTGGGTCCTCAACCAGTCAAAGAAAACATCATTATATTTGACGATAGGACCAGTCACATGTTGTGCCATGAGGTCGACCCGCCTCTTCATTCTTGGATCCTGTGGAGAAGGTATATCCCACTCTACCTGCAAGTGTAAAGATGGGACCCTCTCCAGGAAGTAGGACACCAAAATTGAACCGTATCCAAATTGTTTCAAGTAACCATTCCTGCACTTGGTTGATTATTTTTTCATGCTTCTAAGAACCCCGGACCAGTCACATGTTGTGCCATGAGGTCGACCCACCTCTTCATTCTTGGATTCTGTGGGGCAGGTATATCCCACTCTACCTGCAAGTGTAAAGATGGGAACCTCTCCAAGAAGAAGGACACCAAAATCGAACCGTATCCAAAATTTTTCAAGTCACCATTCCTGCACTTGGTTAATTGTCTTTTCATGCTTCTATGAACCCTGTCACACCAGTTGAAAACTCGGGGCTCCATGCATTCCAACGCATATTGGAAGTAGCTCTGAAGAGCCATATGGGGAGCTGGGCTCCCTCCCATGTGCGTGATAGTGTAAAGGACCATCCATAGAGGCAAGTCACGGACATCTCTGATAGTGAGTTTGTCACTATGTTTCTGAGTATCGAGTACGCAATGCTCACTAATATAGTGACTCATGGGCTCGCCACCTCCCATGCTACCTGTCATTGTAACTCGAGCCCCACGGCGAGACAAACCGGTTAAGAAATAGATATCCTCAATATCTATCGTCAGAATGTGTGCCCCCACATGGAATTCATGTTGGTTCACATCCCACATGTGAACCAAGTATTCCAGTAACCTCAATTGGGCCCTCATGCCCTGGATCTTGAAAAAATTTAGCAGTCCACACTACCGGAGGGCATTTACCATATTTGTGTCGTTTCCGGCAAAGTAATTTTCGCCTCATGCTCTCTCTCTCGCCATTCCAACATTCTGTTAGGGTTCTAACCCACACATAGGTAGATCAATATATTCGGATGTAATAAAGGTCAATATTAATAAGGCCTTTCAATAAAATAGAATAAGGCAGATGTAAGAAGACCTAATAGAAGCTTTCGC
>JZKD02S1816172.1:46781-65996 GCA_000966675.3 Picea glauca
AACTCTTATACTATTGTTCATTGCTCATTGGATATAATTGAATGGTTTAAGTATAAGTTGAAAAAGGTTTTTTAATTGTACTTGATACTGATTCACCCCCCTCTCAGTATCAACAGTTGCCACCAATCGAGCAAGTTTGTTTCAGTCTGCATTTTTACAGTTTCAACACATTCACTTTATTAATAGAAATCAAGTTTTATTGTATCTTTGTGTGTTTCTTTTCTATACATATGTATTTCATTTCATTCCATTTATAAATACGGATAAGTGGTATCAGAGCGGTCTTCTCTTTATTTGTTTCTTTGTGCATGTCCCTAATGAGGTCAGGGTACAAGGAGTTGGGACTCAAAGTAGTTTATCCCTTGCAAGACCGTCCCCATCGATCATGATGGCCTCCCACGATGGAAGAAAATAGAGACGATGGAGCAGGAGATCCATTTAAACTATTGCTCGAGGAATCCCCCATGCGACAAAGGAACAACTTTGCATAAATCCTTCAATGACTGGAAACAGGTGACGCATCTTCATCAAGCGGCCACTTTGAAGGCGTCGCCCCCTTCAAGGTACAAGTCAATTTTGATATCCCCTTATTTGAAGGCTAGATAGATGCAAATGTTGTAGATAAATGGTTGAATATGCTAGAAGGGTATGTTTTGGTCCATAATTTTTCCAATAGAGAAAAGATTACCTTTGCACTCCTTAAGGTTGTCTCCCATGTACAGGATTGGTGGGAGACTTACTGTAAGCAAAAGAACACTGAGGAATTTGCAATATTTTTGGTCTAAACCACTTGGGATTCTTTCAGGGATGTTATTAAGGAATAATACTACCATGTTGGTAGCTACGATGATCAATATACAAAATGGACCACAGTGCGACAGGAAAGGGACCATAGTTCAAAAATATCTTTCATACCTTGCACACCAAGTTGAGGATCAAAGACTATGAATGACATATTTTTCTCAAGTACCACAGTTGTCTGCATAGATACATCCAAACATAAATGGAGTTTCTAGACATCTCATCACTAAGCGCGTCTTATCGATATGTTGTCAAAATCGACCTGAAATTTAAACAGAAGAAGCAAGAGTTTGGATCTGCAAATTCCTCGCAACAGAAGCAGGGAAAATGCGGCCCCACCCTACAGAACAAAGGACAGAGCAAGGATGTACCCCCTCAATACAACCATTCCAAGACGCAAACAAGGAAGGGTAATGAGAAGACAAAGAAATACATTGGGAAGGGGTGTGAATTAAATAAAATCCCCTGGCATAACACCGATGAATGTCGCTCGAAGCAGTCATTGGTGGTTGAGTTGAAAGCCTCAGAGTCAAACGCAAGTTTCGACTCTGAATCATATCCAGACAAGGGAAAGTGGATCATTGATGCAGAACCCAGTGCCATTGTCACTACCACCAAGGTGCATCCAAGTAAACCAGAAGAACTAGAGGAAGGTGAACACCTTTTTCACTCACAGATGTGGGTGAAGCGTTCTCTGCTGCATTTCATTATCAATAGCGGAAGTCAAAAGAACCTAATATCAGTAGAGGTCGTCAAGCGGTTGAACCTGTCAACGACACCACACCCACAGCCCTACACCATCGGGTAGCTCTACCAAAGAAGAGATCTATGCGTCAGCCAATAGTGTCGTCTTCCCTATGGAACCAATCCCTTCAAGGATGAGGTATTGTGTGATATTTCCCCCCTTGAAGTTTGTGATGTTATGTTTCAGCCAACCATAATTATGGAAACGAAATGTTTTATATGACTATAGACCTCACAGTTTTATTATTACTTTGGGTAGACAATTGTACATAATACCAGAGGTAGCTCTGCCTACTGCCATTTCTTTGATCTCTGCTAAGAAATGCAAGAAGGTCATTTATCAAACCGGGAAATTTGACTTCTTCATGATTCGCTCTCAAAGTGAAGAGAAGATAACAACCACATCCATGGCCTCTGTACAGGGCCTCTCCACACTGCAGAAGCAGGTGGATAAGATCATGCAAGAATACAAAGACATTTTTTTCTCACCCACCAAGGTACCAATGTATTGTTAGGTCAAGCATTCAATCGATCTAACCCTCGGTGAACTTCTACCCAATGGACTAGTCTATCACAGCTCTCTGATGGAAAATGAAGAAATCAAGTGGCAAATCCAAGAGATACTTCAAAAGGGGCACATCTAACCCATCTCCTCACCCTGTGAGAGCCCAATTGTACTTGTGTAGAAGAAATATGGGACTTGGCGCCTATGCATTGATTACAGAGCCCTAAACAAAATCACAGTCAGGAACTGGTACCCAATTCCCCAAATTCATGACCTTCTTGACCAGCTCAAGAGGGCCAAGTTTTTCAGTAAGATTGACCTAAATTCTGGCTTCCACTAGGTCCCAATGGAACTGACTAATGTATGGAAGACTGCTTTCAATTCCAAAGAAGGTCCTTTTAAATGGCTAGTCATGCCCTTTGGTTTGAAAAATGTTATGACAACTTTCATGAGATTGATGGACAATATATTGTAGCCTTTCAACAATTCTTTTGTGGTGGTATATATGGATGATATCCTCATCTTCAGTGAGAATTGGGAAGAACACTTGCAACATATTCAGCGGGTCCTTCACACTCTATGATAGCACAAGCTATATGCTAACTTGGAAAAATGCTCCTTCAGCATGAACAGGGTCCAATACCTAGGCTACATTATTCATGACCATGGTGTGCATGTGGATCCAACCAAGATCCAAGTCATTCATGATTGGCCAGCCCCTACCACACTAACCGACATTCGAATTTTCTTAGCAGTTTCCAACTTCTATCACAGGTTCATGTTTGGATTCTCCCATATTGCATGAGCCCTCAGCCAAGTGACAAAGGGTGGTGGCAAGGAAAATTTCATGTGGGGGAAGTCACAACAACAAACGTTCGATGATCTGAAAAAACATTTTTTCTTAGCTCCGGTACTCTCCTTACCTTATCTACAACAAAATTTTGAGATTGAGATCGATGCTTTAGACTATGTTGTGGGCGTAATTCTCACTCAACACGGTCATCCAGTGGCACATCATAGTGAGACACTATCAGATGTCATCTGTAATTACCCCACCTATGACAAAAAAATATATTTCATTGCACAAGCCTGCAGACAATGGAAGCACTACATTCTCGGGAAGGATAAAATCATCCACACTGATCACAAGCCTCTGCAATTAATGTAGACACAAGGAAAATTGCAGAATGACCACCATCAAAATTAGTCCACATACTTGCAGCATTTCCATATCAACATCAAATATAAGACATGGAGCACCAATCGTGTCATTGACTGCCTCAGTCGAACTCTAGTTGAATCATTTACCACGGTGCTCCACTCCTGAGGCCATGAGGCATCCGAGTGGCCCCAACTCTACACGAGCAATCATGAATTCACTACCATTTACCAAATGTTGGGCACAGGCGCGACTCTCATTGAATTTCATCTTCAAGATGTATTGTTATGCCATCTGGGATACCTCTTTGTTCCTTCAAGCGAGCGTGTGATGTTGATTTGGGAATCTCACTATAGTCTGACGACAAGACATTTTAGCATGGAAAAGACTATGGCAGTACTACAAAATCATTTATATTGGTCAAAACTCCACCAAGACATCAACAACTATATGAGGCCCTACATTTCCTGCGACATTGCCAAACCATCCACTAAGAAGTATGGCATGTACACCCCTCTTCCTACTCCTCACGGGCCATGGGAATCCATCTCGATGGACTACATGTCGGGCCTTCCTTCAACCAAGTAATGAAATGACTATGTTTTTGTGGTGGTTGATCAGTTTTCTAAGATGGCCATCCTAAGAACCTGCAGGAAGAATATCATAGTGAAGGCCATTGCCAAGATCTTATTTGAACGGGTGTGGGTACACTTTAGGATACCACAAACCATCATATCATATCCGGACAGCAGGTTCCTAAGCACATTCTAGTCTAGCCCCTGGTCACTCTTGGAAACCAAGCTCCCCAAATCATTGCCTTCCACCCCCAAACTAATGCCATATAGAGCTCGTCAACAGAATGATTGTGCATATCTTGCACATGTACAACTCAAAGAATCCACTCACATGGGATGAGAGTATCCTCAATGTTCAACACTTCTACAACAGAGCCATTCATATCTCTATTGGCCATAGTCCCTTTCAGGTGGGGTTGGGATTTCAACCATTGGGTACCATTGATGTCACACTGCCCCTTGCATCCACACAGGAAAAATTATCCCATGCTCAATCTGAGCCCGTAAAATCTACCAAGTTTATTGAACAAATTCATCACATCCAGCAACAGGTCCATGATATTTTACAAAAAGCCAATGCTAAGTACAAACAATTCCATGATCAACACTAGGTTTCGCACAAATTTCAGGTGGGAGACAAGGTCTGGTTGCATTTGTAGAAAGAGAGCCTTAAAGGACCCCATCAGAAGCTTCATCTACTTTGTTATGGACCTTACACCATCACCAAGGTTGTGAGTGTCAATTCTTTTGAGCTAAGTATTCCCCCCTTCCTTGGCCTGCACCCAATGTTCAATGTGCACCTCCTTCAACCATACCTCCGACCATTATTGGACACATCTTAGATCGCAGAGAAGTTGACACCGACAAATATCAACCCAAAATACATGGAACATGCATCCATTGATCAAATTAGGGACACTCATATTAAGGGCACTCGCCAACAGAGGATCCAGCTTTATCGGGTTGTCAAAGCAAGGCCGCTTCTACACCAAGGCAAGTGGCTCACCCAGGGCCAAGTTCAGTATAATTTTCCTTGTATGATGGGGGTGCTCAACACAATGGATACCATTACCTCCTAAGGGGGGAGGATACATCCAAGTGGATATCGATGGCCACCCATCTATTCCACTGGCTCAAAGAACAGTTTCCATTTTGGCAGTTCTTTTACAGTTTTTTGGATCCTAGACTTTCGGGGTCGTTTTGAATCTCTAAACAACATTTTTTGGGCTCGGTAGTGTTGATTTTTGTAATTCTTAGATCTTGATAGTTATTGCCTTATGATTTCAAAACAATATTCACTTTCATACCGTTGTTATCATAGAATAACTATACTTTGAAAACATAAACTATTACAATGCAGTGGAAAGAACAAGATCTAGAAATATTAACCATGCACTGTAGACAAAATAATTTATCCTGGGAAACCCAATCTTTGGGAGAAAACCCAACAACCTTTATTAGAGGAATAAATTCAAGATTTCATGGGTTTACCACCATAAAAAAATAGACTAAGAGATAATACAAAGTCACCTCCCAAACCTAGCGCAACTCTCCAAGAGGTAGCACACACGATAAAGTACCCAGATCTTCCAGTTGCAGTGTCTTCTATTCCTCCCTCAGACTTGTGCCTTCTTTTCCTTGAGTGAGAGTTGAGTGTGTGTTCAAATGAGAATGCTTCACCTTTATTTATACTTGTTCAGACACTTTAGTGAGGCCAAATTCTCTTCCTAGATATTTAATTTTATCCTGTCTTTTTCCTGTGGGGCCGACTTATCTTCTAGGGTCTTCAATTTCACTTTAATATTTTCTAGTGGGGGACTACTTCTCTTTTGTGGTATTCAATGTGGAGAATGACTACCTGAAGTTTCAAAACTTCAACACTCCCTTTCAACAAGGGAGACATTCTCCATACTTTAATTTCTTCTTTCATAGAAAGGTTGTCCTTGAGCCTGGTTGATGTAGTTTTCTTTGGAATGCACCTAGTTGATGTATATTTTTCCCACATATCACCTACTTTATGTATAATTCTCCCACATAACACCTTGGGTCTCCAATGGTCCTTTTCAAGTCACATGATCAAGGATAGAGACCACACCTAGGCCATTCTCCTTAGCCAAGTCACATTTCCATCAGAGGAGAATATATGCTCGATGCTAATACACGAAGAACATCAACACCCTAGGCCATTCTCCTTAGCCAACTCACATGGACATCGGAGGAGAACATATGCATGATGCTAATACATGGAGAACATCAACACCCTCGGCCATTCTCCTTATCCAAGTCACCTGGCCATCGGAGGAGAATTTTTTTCCGATGCATATGTACTTGGAGTCTTCATCAGTCCTTGTCAAGTCACATGATCAAGGCTAAAGACTAGACCTGGGCCATTCTCCTTAACCAAGTCACATGGCCATCGGAGGATAATTTTTGCCTGGTACTTCCATCTAGAGAAGCATAAGCACCTCGTGTATTTGTCAGTACTTTTCAAGTGACATGATCAAGGATAAAGACTGTGCCTCGACCACTATCCTTAGCCAAGTCACATGACCATCAAAGGAGAATGTTTGCCCAATGCTACCTGAAACATCAACACTCCCTCTCAGTGAGGGAGACATTCTGCATCACGCCAAGCTTGTCCCTGAAGTATTTGAACTTTGCCTTTGACAGAGGTTTACTGAGAATGTCTACAATCTTCTCATCTGTGGATATGTATTGGAGCTTCACTACTCCCTTCTGTACCATGTCTTGGATGAAGTAGTATTTGATCTCAATATTATTTGACCTGTCATGAAATATTGAATTCTCATAAAGCTTGACATAGATTTGGTTATCACAGTGTATTAAGGTCATCTCTAGTTGTTGATCAAATACTCCTGCAAGTAGTTTCTGGAGCCATACTTCTTCACAACTTGCGACATTGATTGTGATATACTCTGCCTTTGTTGTACTAAGTGCTACAGATTTTTGCTTTCTACTGAACCAGGATATCAGAGTTGATCCCAGGCTGAAGCAACACCCTGAGGTGCTCTTTCTTTCTACTGCACTCTCTGCCCAGTCAAAGTATGTATATCCCTGCAGCTTCACTTCACCACTTGATACATATATGAGGCCTTACCCAATTGTACCATGTAGGTACCTCAACGCATGCTTTGTTGCAACCCAATGGTAGTGTCTCATCTCTACCATAAAATGGTTCAAGGTGCTTACTGCAAAGTAAATATTCGGCCTTGTGTTAGTCAGGTACATCAAGGATCCAATCAACTTCATGTACATAGTGGGATCCACCAAATCTGAATCTAAAGTAGAGTCACTCAACTTCTTCATATTTGTCTCCATACGTGTGGCCATGGACTTGCATTCCATCATACCAAATCTACGCAAAAACTCAATTGTATAGTTTCCTTCTCCAAGGAAAATCTCGCCTGGTCTATGCCACACCTCCAATCCCAAGAAATAGTGCATCAATCCAAGATCCTTCATCTTGAATTCTGAGGCCAAATCCCTCTTACATTTGATAATGAGCCTCTCTATTCCCGTAAGAAACAGATCATCAACATATAGTACCAAGATCAATGGATCACCATCAACAACCCTGTAATAAAGGTTGGGATTTGCATCACTCTTGGTGAAACCCAATCTCATCAAGTATCCATCGATCTTGGAGTACCATGCTCTAGGTGCTTTCTTGAGTCCATACAATGCCTTCTTTAATCTTCATACGTAGGATTCCTTCCCATGTATCACAAAGCCTTGAGGTTGTTCTATGTACACTTCTTCCTCAATCACATTATCGAGGAACGCGATATTTACATCCATCTGATGTAATTTCCAACCCATAATTGAAGCAATGAAAAGAATGGTCCTGATGGAAGTGTACTTGGCAACTGGAGCAAATGTCTCTTCATAATCCACTCCCTCTTTCTGGGAGAATCCTCTTGACACAAAACTTTCTTTGTATTTGTCGATGTTGCCATGTGATGCATGCTTGATCTTATATATCCACTTAGAAGTCACTATTGACTTCCCTTATGTTCTCGACACAACCTCCCACACATCATTCTTCATAATGGACTATACTCCTCCATCATGGAATCTTTCCAAACCTATTGATCAACTGCTTTCTCCATAACTAAAAGGTTATGAGTCAATGATTTGGCTCATTAGTGACATGTAAATTAAGAACCTTTTAGTTCTCTTTCTCTCCCTAAAGGTAACACGGTGAGTTCCATTCCCTTCTGCATCTTGTAAAATATCACAAAGCCATGTTGGCTTCTTCCTAGTTAGGGAAACATCTCTAGGTAGATCCATTGGTTCTGTTGGTTCAACTGATTCTTCTTGATGGTCTGAAGGATGATTAGTTGAACTAGTTGGATGTGTACCATCATCAGTTGGAGCCTCTTTCTCCTCACTATCAATCTCTATGTGAGATTCTCTAGATTTCTTGGAAGCTATTTCTCCGTTAAAGGTAACATCGTGACTAACTTCGATTTGACATTATCCTGGAAAGTAGATTTTATAGGCTTTTGAATTTTTGTTATATCCAACAAAGTTGCCCTCCTTTCCAGAGGGTTATAGCTTTGTACTCTTCTCCTTGGGTATATGAATATACATTGAACAACCAAATATCCTTAGATGGTTGACTTCTGGCTTCACTCCTATGAATTCCTCCTCAAGAGTCTTATCTTCCAATATTCGATGAGGACTTTTGTTGTGAATATAGACTATTGTGTTGGATGCTTTTGCCCATAAGAACATGGGTAGATTTTGATCATGGATCATTGCCTTGTTTGCTTCTATGATAGATTTGTTCTTTCTTTCTGCAACTCCATTTTGTTGGGGGTTGTAAGGAACTAACAATTGTCGCTTGATCCCTTATTTCTTGCAGAAATCGTTGAATTCCTTGGAAGTATATTCTCCTTCATTGTTTGTTCTTAAAACTTTGATTTTCTTTCCTGTCAAGTTCTCTACCTGAGCCTTGAACTCTTGGGAACTTGTTAAATACTTCATCTGTAGTCTTTATGAAGTATATCCAAGTATTTCAAGAGAAATCATCAATGAATGTCATATAGTATGAGAAGCAACCCAAATATGATATCGCCATTGGTCCACATATGTCTGAATGCACTAGGTCCAAGATTCCTTTGGATCTGTTATCACTGCTTAGATAGGGTCTCTTGGTATTCTTACCAAGAGTACATCCTTTGAAAACACCTTCATGTTCTTCCTGAATTTCTGGAATTTCTGAGACCATCTTCCTTAATATCGGCAAGGCCTTGTAGTGTAGGTGGGAAAATGTTTGATTCCATAGCTCACTTAAGTTTGTGCTATCGTGTATCAATGCCTAGGCTCGACGTTTTGATAGTTTGTGCAATCCTCCCTCTCAAACACCAATCACTTTTGATGCCTAAATGTTTGAATCCTTAGGCCATACAAGAACTTTTCCATCCACAAATGCAACTCTATATCTTTTATCCTCTAATGTTGAGATAGAGAGTACATTCTTTCTTAGTCCATGCACAAACAAGACATATTTCATATGTAGAGAGTTTCCATATTCTAGTTGGAATGATGTGGTTCCAACTCCTTTTACTACACACTTGGCATTGTCTCCAAGTTCCACTTGTAATGATGAGTTCTTTTTTTTCAAACTTCTGAGAGAATATCAGTAACATGTCATGTACCTAGAAGCACCATTGTCAATTAACCAGGTATCATTGCTATCTCTAATAATACATGTGAGACCTAAGACAAGGGAGCATTCTTTATTTGTCTTCATGATAAACTTCCCGGAACAATAAAGAGAACAAGAACAAGTTTTTTCTATTCTGCAATTGGACACCATCTTTGACTTTGACCAAAAAGTCAACATTTGACCAAAAATCAACTTTGACTAGAAATTCAACCTTTGACTTTGACCAAAATTTAACCTTAAATTTTTAGAAAATTGAGAGTACCAATAGGTGCACTTGGTGAGGGTGAGTTATCCTATGCAATATTTAGCCCCAACGCTTCAACAAAAGTGCCCAACAATTTTCAAATAAAATCTAGTTATGTGACTGTGCAATGACTGTGCAGTGGCAATATTTTAGCAAAGCTCTGATACCATGTTTATTTTTCTAATTCTCAGATATTGATAGTTATCGCCTTATGATTTCAAAACAAGATTCACTTTCATACCATTGTTATCATTGAATAACTATACACTGAAAATCTAAACTATAATAATGCAACAGAAATAACAAGATCTAGAAATATTAACCATGCACCATAGACACAAGAATTTGTCCTAGGAAACCCAATCCTTGGGAGAAAACCCAACAACCTTTCTTAGAAGAACCAATTCAAGAGTTCACAGGTTTACCACCATAAAAAATATACAAGGAGATAATACAGAGTCACCTCCCAAACCTAGCGCAACTCTCCAAGAGATAGCGCACAAGATAAAGTACCCAAATCTTCCAGTTGCATCGTCTTATATTTCTCCCTCAGACTTGTGCCTTTTTTTTCCTTGAATGAGAGATGAGTGTGTGTTCAAATAAGACGGCGTCACTTTTATTTATGCTTGTTTGGTCACTTTAGTGGGGCCAACTTCTCTTCCTAGATATTTAATTTTATTCTGTCTTTTTCCAGTGGGGCCAACTTCTCTTATCGGGTCTTAAATTTCACTTTAATATTTTCTAGTGGGGGTCGACTTCTCTTATGTGGTCATATGTGGTCTTCAATGTGGAGAATGACTTCTCGAAGTTGAAAAAATTCAACATGTAATGCCTAGCATGTAGTCGGAGGCAGATGCTAGGTCAAACGAAATATGTACTCCTCAACTATACCTTTCCAATGGTGTATCGAGCGCCCAAAACAGAGATCGTCTGCAAACGTTACACCCTTGAAGTTTACATATCAACTACCCCCATTGGGGCCCACAAAAATTTTGGTGTTTCATCTCTGGGGTTAGGGTTTTGGATGTTTATCATTCTCTCATTTATGTTTTATGTTAAAAAATGCCTTTAGAGCCTCATTGTACTCATCTTCACTCGAATGAGTGTAGTAGTCACATCTCTTCTCAGAGATAAGTTGCCACCATTCGAGCAAGTTTGTTTCAATCTTGTTTATTATAGTTTCAGCAGGTTCTCTTTATTAATAGAAGTCAATTTTTATTGTATCTATGTGTTTCTTTGCTATACATTTGTATTCCATTGTGTTCCATGTATAAATCTAGATCAGTGGTATCAAAGTGGTCTACTCTTTATTTGTTTCTCTATGCATGTCCCCAACAAGGTTAGGGTACAAGGAGTTGGGACTCGAAGTAGTTGATCCCTTGCAAGACTGTCCCCACCGATCGCGACGGCCTCCCATGGCGGAAGAAAAGAGAGACGATGGAGCAGGAGATCCTTTTAAATTATTGCTCAATGGAGCCCTCGCAGAACAAAGGAACGAGATGATGGATAACTTTGCACAGATCATTTGATGGCTTTCAACAAGAAATACATCTTCATCAAGCGGCCACTTTGGAGGCATCGCCCCCTTCAAGGTACAATTCAATTTTGATATCCCCTTATTTGAAGGCCAAGTAGATGCAGATGTTGTAGATAAATGGTTGAATCTGATAGAAGTGTATTTTTTGGTCCATAATTTTTCCAATAGAGAAAAGATTGCCTTTGTGCTCCTTAAGGTTGTCCCCCATGTCAAGGATTGGTGCGAGACTTACTGTGAGCAAAAGGACACTGAGGAATCTGCAATATCTCTGGTTGCAACCACTTGGGATTCTCTTAGGGATGTTATTAAGGAACATTACTACCCTGTTGGAAGCTACGATGATCAATATATGAAATGGACCACACTGCGGAAGGAAAGGGACTATAAATTACCCGAGTTCACAAATATCTTCCATACCTTGCGCACCAAGTTGGGTATCAAAAACTCGGAATGACATATGGTGCTCAAGTACCACAGTTGTCTTCATAGATACATCCAAACAAAAATGGAGTTTATGGACATCTCACTCACTGGGCATGACTTATAGATATGTTGTCAAATTGGGAAGAAATTTAAACAGAAGAAATGGGAGTTTGGATATGCAAATTGCTCACAGCAGAAGCAAGGCAAAGGCAGCCCCAACCCAAAAAACAAAAGAGAGAGCAAGGATGGACCCCCTCAGGACAACTAGTCCAAGCTGCAAACAAAGAAGGTTAATGAGAAGATGAAGAGAGACATTGGGAAGTGGTGTGAATTCCATTAAATACCCTAGCATAACACAGATGAATGTTGCTTGAAGCAATCATTTGTGGTCAACTTGAAAGCCTCAGAGTCAAAGGCGGGTTTTGACTCTGAATCAGATCCATACAAGGGGAAGCAGATCATTGATGCATAACCTAGTGCCACTATCGCTACCACCAAGGTTCAGCCAAGTGAACCAAAAGAACTGGAGGAAGGTGGATGCATTTTTCACTCGCAGATGTGAGTGAAGGGTGCTCCGCTACATTTCATTATCAATAACGGAAGTCAAAAGAACCTAATCTCAGCAAAGGTCATCAAGCGCTTGAACCTGCCGATGACACGAAACCCACACCCTTACACCATCGAGTGGCTCCACCAAGGAAGAGATATTTGCGTAAGCCAACAGTCTCGTCTTCCCTACGACATCAAGCCCTTCAAGGATGAGGCATTGTGTGATATTTCCCCCCTTGAAGTTTGTGATGTTATTTTAGGCCAACCATACTTGTGGAAATGACATGTTGTATATGAGTCTAGACCTCACAATGCTATTATTACTTTGGGTAGACAATTTTATAGGATACCAAAGATAGCTCTGCCTACCGCCATTTCTTTGATCTCTGTTAAGGAATGCAGGAAGGTCATTTCCTAGATCCAAAAATTTGTCTCCTTCATGATTTGCTCTCAAACTTAACAAAAGGTCGCATCCACATCCATGGCCTCTACATAGGGACTCTCCACGTAGCAAAACTAGGTGGACAAGATCATGGAAGAATACAAAGACATCTTCTCCTCACCCACCAGGGTACCGTTGCACTATCAAGTCAAGCATTCAATCAATCTAACCCCTAGTGCACCTCTACCCAATGGGCCATTCTATCACCAGTCTCTTACGGAAAATGAGGAAATCAAGCGACAGATCCAAGAGATGCTTCAAAAGGGGCACATTTGACCCATCTCCTCACTTTACAAAAGCCCAATTATACTCGTGCAGAAGAAATATAGGACTTGGTGACTCTGCATTGATTACAGGGCCCTAAAAAAATCACAGTCAGGAACCAACACCCAATTACCCAAATTGATGGCCTTCTTGACCAACTCAAGGGAACCAAGTTTTTCAGTAAGATTGACATGAATTCTGGCTACCACTAAGTCCCAATAGATTGACATGAAAACTTATTTCAAGTCCAAATAAGGTCTTTTTGAATGGCTAGTCATGCTCTTTGGTTTGAGAAATGCTCCGACAAATTTCATGAGATTGATGGATTATATATTGCGTCCTTTCACTAATTCTTTTGTGGTGGTATATCTATATGATATCCTCATATTCAGCAATAATTGAGCAGAATGCTTGTAGCATATTCAGTAGGTTCTTCACACTCTGTGACAGCACAAGCTATATGCTAACTTGGGAAAATTATCCTTTGGCATGAACAAGGTCCAATACCTAGGATACATTGTTGATGAGCATGGTGTGCATGTGGATCCAACCAAGATCCAAGTCATTTGTGACTGGCAAGCTCTAACCACACTAACCGATCTTTGAAATTTCTTAGGACTTTCCAACTTCTATCGCACGTTTGTGTTGGGATTCTCCCATATTGCATGGGCCCTCAGCGAAGTGACCAGGGGTGGTGAAAAGGAAAATTTTGTGTTGGGGAAGTGACAACAACAAGTGTTTGATGATCTAAAAAATCGCTTGTGCTCGGCTCCAGTACTCTCCTTACTCGATATGTAACAACATTTTAAGATTAAGACCAATGCCTTAGACTATGTCGTGGGCGCAGTTCTCACTCAACATGGTCATCCAGTGGCATACCATAGTGAGACACTATCAAATGTCATTTGTAAGTACCCCGCCTATGAAAAAGAAATGCATTCCATTGTACAAGCCTACTGATAATGGAAGCACTACATTCTCAGGAAGGAGACGGTCATCCACATTGATCACAAGCCTCTACAGTTCATGCAAACACAAGCCAAATTTCAGAATGATTGCCATCAAAAGTGATCCACATATTTGCAGCACTTCCATCTATACATCAAATATAAGACAAGGAGAACAATCATGTCGTTGACTAGCTCATTCGACCTTGAGTTGCATCCTTAACCACGGTGCTCCACTATTGTGTCCATGAGGCATCCGAGTGGCCCCAACTCTACAAGAGTGATCCTTACTTCGCTACCACTTACCAGATGCTGGGAACAAGCATGACAGTCATTGAATTTAATCTTTAGGATGGATTGTTATGCCATTTGGGAAACCTATGTGTTCCTTCAAGTGAGCGTGTGAAGCTAATTTGGGAAGCTCACTATAGTCGAATGGTAGGACATTTTGGCATGGAAAAGATCATGGCAGTACTATAGAAGCATTTCTATTGGCCAAAAATGTGTTAGGAGGTCAGCAAGTATATCAAGTCTTGCATCCTACGTCAATGCCAAACCACCAAATAAGAAGCAAGGCATGTACACCCCTCTGCCTACTCCTGGCAAGCCATGGGAATCCATCTTGATGGACTACATGTCAAGACTTCCTTCAACCAAGTAGGAAAATGACTCTGTTTTTGTGGTGGTTGATCGATTTTCTAAGATAGCCATCCTAAGAGCCTGCAAGAAGAAGATCACAATGGAGTTCATTGACAAGATCTTCTTTGAATGGGTGTGGGTACACTCTGGGATACCACAAACCATCATATCATATCGGGACAACATGTTCCTAAGAACATTTTGGTCTAGCCTCTAGGCACTGTTGGATACCAAGCTCACCAAATCCACCGCCTTCCACCCCCAAATTGATGGCTAGACAGAGGTTGTTAACAGAAAGATTGTTCATTTCTTGCACATGTACAACTCCAAGCATCCGCGCACATGGGATGAGAGTCTCCCCTATGTTCAACACAGCTACAACATATCCCTTCATAGCTCGACTGGACACAGTCCCTTTCAAGTGGGATTGGGATTTCAAACATTGGGTACCATTGATGTCCCGCTACCCCCTGCATCCACACAGGTAGAATCATCCCATGCTCAATCTAAGGTCGACAAAGCCACTAATTTTATTGAATGGATTCAGCACATTGGGCAAAAGGTCCATGATATTTTAAAAAAATCCAATGCTAAGTACAAACAATGCCATGATCAACATCGGGTGTCACACAAGTTTCAGGTGTGAGTCAAGGTTTGGTTGCATTTGCAGAAAGAGCGCCTTAGAGGACCACATCGAAATCTTCATCCACTTTGCTATGTACCTTACACCATCACCAAGGTTGTGGGTGACAACGATTTTAAGCTAAGTATTCCCTCTTTCCTTGGCCTACACCCATTGTTCAATGTGGACCTCCTTCGACCATACTTCCAACCATTATTGGACATATCAGATATCACATAGTAGTTGAAATCGATAGAGCTCAACCTTGAATGCATGGAATAGGCAGCCATTGATCAGATCAAGGGCACTCACCAATAGAGGATCCAACTTTATTGGGTTGTCAGAGCATGGCAGGTCCTGCACCAAGGCAAGTGGCTCACCCGGGGCCAAGTTCAGCAGAAGTTTCCCCATCTGATGGGGGTGATCAACACAATGGATACCATTGCTTCCTAAGCAAGGGACTAATCCAAGTGGATATCTATGGCCACCCACATATTCCACTGGCTCAAAGAACAATTTCCATTTTGGTAGTTTTTTTATAGTTTTTTGGGTCCCAAACTTCTGGGGTTGTTTTGAGGCCCTAAAAGATGTTTTTGGGGCTTGGCAACGCCTAGCATATATTCAGAGGAAGATTCTAGGTCGAATGGAATATGTACTCATCGGCTATAATTTCCAACAGTGTTGTTATAATTTTCTGGATTAAGCACCCCAAATGGAGATCGTATGCAAAAGTTACACCTCGAGAAGTTGACGTATCAACTACCCTCATCGGGGCCCACAAACCTTTTGGTGTTTCATCTCTCGGGGTTAGGGTTTTGGATGTTTATGGTTTTCTAATTTATTTTTTATGTTAAATAAGGCCTTTGGATCCTCATTGTACTCATCTTCTTGCGAATGAGCATAGTCATCACATCTCTTCTCAGAGATAAGTTGCCACCATTCGAGCAAGTTTGTTTCAGTCTTCATTTTTACCGTTTCAACAGGTTCTCTTTATTAATAGAATTCACGTTTTATTGTATCTTTGTGTGTTTCTTTGCTATACATTTGTATTTCATTTTGTTCCATTTATAAATCTGCATCAGTGCAAGAAAGCAAATAGTTGAAATAATTTTTCTTTTGCACCAATGAATACATTGAGGGATAATGTTGTAAAATGCGGATAGATATGTTGGAACATATCTAATGTTGTTCATTGAGCGAAAGAGTCGTGAAATATGACGCGAATATGAAATAATAACTTGTGTGGTTATGATTGTTGTATGGCTAGAAAATGTTATTATCAAGGAACAATAGAGCACAGATGCGAAAAATGACAGTGCAGTGCGCTGGAGGGATCTAGAATGATTCAAGAACAACTACATGGAGCACCAGGAGATGAAGAAAATATGCATTGGAGTGCATAATTGAAATGATGTTTGATGCATATAGTAAAACTAGAAATGTCTATGCATTAGTAGGAATGTTGATGATGAATATTTGGTGCATATAGAAGTGCATTAGTGCATATGGACATGCTTGGATATGAAATGATTGTAGACTCTGAATAAATCTGTTGATATATATATATATATATATATATGAAAAAATGATGCTATGATCATTGAATATGACTATTGATGGATCTTATATCCAGGAAAAATGTGTATATCATGATTGAAGATGTTGATGAAGTTGTTGTTGCAAAAATATCCATTCATATGAAGACAAAGGAAGATGGTAGGAACGTTCATCGAGAGGTTGGTGAAGGAGCATGCGAGCTTCTACGAAATACCAATTGATCAAGTAGCATCAAATAATTTGATAATAGCCATGCACGTATGCGTTTGGTGTCTTATGATGCATAAATGTTGAAGGGAATCGAGGTAAGAACTCTTGTAATTAAATTTCAATATTTGAATTGATGTGTAAAGGTAGAGGGCCTTGCATGTACACAAGTTGTTGATGCTTGAATGCATTTATGTGAAATCTGATTTCATATTTTGTTATGTTGGTTATGAGGTCATAACCCGATCTAGTCAAGAGACATACTCATGTTGTAGCAATGAATACCAATAGAGATAGCCATGTGTTGAGGTGATGGTTGAACCTTCCAACTTGCTATGGTGGAATGCTTGAAATAGATATGTGTTATTTCGAAGTGAATGCAAGGATGCATTGTGTATATGTGACCATGGGTATTGGATATGTATTGGCAATGTTTAATTGCATAATAAAAGGCTTGGTATGCTAGATAATGCATGTGTAAGGAATGATAATTTCATTTCCAGTTAATATGATTAATAGACAAGAGTGATTTAAATTGTTAGTATGTACAATTCTGAGATCACTTTGTGAGCCATTGTAAATGTGCAATCAAGGTATAATGTACATGAGATACTAACAATCTATTTTGTTGAATTAAAGTTGAGAAAATTGCAGGAAGAATGGTATTGGATATGGCAATGGTGTATTTCCATAAGGAAGATCGATGTTTGTTGTTGTAAGACCCAAAATATTAGGAGAAGGAATCTCGTCCTTGAAATTTTTTATTTTTGATAAGGAATAAATTTTAAATTAATTAGTGGAACTTAATATATGTGGGAAACAGATTTAAAATATTTCTTATTGAAATTGGTATGACGAGATCTCACAGTCATTGTATGTATATGAAACATGTGAGGTGAAAAAATTCTCCCAAAAGGACAGATGATGGATGTTGAGCTGGGAAGCATAGAGAATGGGATATTGTTGTGACACCATAACCCGCTGATATACCATGATCGCCATTGCGATGTGCTATGTTATGTGAGAGCAAGCCAAGGGATGACTTGGTTGTAAGACTCTATAAGTCTTTGTACTCTTCTTGTGTGAGGAATGCTTGGTAAATGAAGGATAGCACGCAGAACTGTGTAGCAGAGAAGGGGATGCCTAAGCCTAGAGGGTGAGAGATTGTAAGGAAGAGGAGACTTGAATGATTCATGTCACATATTAATTGGGATCATTGGTGCATTAGGTTTGTTCGAGAAAGCATTGAGTTGAGTTCTAATCATGGCAACCATATGGATGCGGATCCATGATCATAAGATAAGTATTGTGTTGAAATGCATACTTTATCCTGAGTTATGAATATAAATGGAATATTTATCCATAGAAGTGGTTATAATATGCATGTTACTTGTTAATTGATTTAGGCATATGATGGAATGCCAAAAGTCTGGAGGTGGACCATATCATGAAGCGAACAACACCACTGAAGCAGTTGAAGGATGAGGACATGGCAATAGTTTTTGAGATGAAGAGAACACCAAGGATGGTTTTATTCCAAGGGGGATGGGATGTAACACCCCCATTTTAATCCCCTGGATAACTTGTAAAAAATTATGATTTGCGATGTTTTATTTCGGCATGGAGATATTATTACCATGTCATGATGATTTGGACATATTGAACAATGTAAATATATTTTTCTTCATTATTAAAAACTCGCCAAAAAGTTGACTAAAGGGTGGAGAATTGATACTAGCCTTGATACCCAAAGCAAAAACTAGTGAAGGGGTTGGGGGTTTACCTTTCTTGGAAAATAGTTAACCTTCACCAAAGAGCCATATTCCCATACTTTCAAGTCCAAATTTGAGATTGTTTTCTCCCTCTTCCCATTTCCTAAGAATCAGTTAATGAAGAGGGTTTGGTAATTAAGCAACCAACCATCCACAATGATGGAGATATGGAGAGATTGTTAGACAACTGAAAATGCCAGCCAATAGTACAACAAGTACCCATATCATTTTTCAAGACTGGCCCATGGACTCCTCAACCACTGTAATGTTCCTGACTTGGTTAGTCTAGGAAACGTTGATAATGTGTGTGTAGGATCAAATGTTTACAGCATATAAATGATCATACAAATAATAAACGTGACAAAGGACTACAAAGTTTGTATTATGATATCTCTGTGGATTACAAAATGGTCGAATACGGCTGAATAAACTGACAATACTCGACTAGATCAACAGACAAAGGATCTTAGCTGGAATACAAATAAGCAACTGCAGCTGAATAAAATAACAACACTCGGCTAGATCAAAAGACA
>JZKD02S1816172.1:71812-94402 GCA_000966675.3 Picea glauca
CTAATACAATCATTGTATACTAGAAGTTAATATTAAGAATCTCAGACCTCAAGGATTATCATGTTAAAATTCTTGCTCATTGAACTAGAGTCTCACCAGTCGCACTCTTTTAGTAGAGGTTGAATGGTCATTCAAATTGAAGGTTTCCTGCTTTACTTTTCATACCTAAATCCTTAAGCTTTGGGTTCTGTCTTCTCTCTCAAATAAAGCGTGCATGTTCAAATTTTCAAACAGCAATGTTCAGGTTATAAATTTCTTTCTGGACAACGATGATCAGGTCACAATTTGGTTGATTATTGAATACCCAAGTTGGGTTGTGATCAATTCTTCTATCTAGGATAATTTTGACTTACCTTATTGCTTCCTTATTTTAATTTGTTATCTCCATATGGTTAATTGTTTACTTGATTCTGACGAATCTCATTCTACATAGTTTTTTTGAGAAAAAAGAGAGAGGAAAGAGCAGGCGACCCATGAGCCGCGCGTGACTGTTCCAAGGTTCCTCATGCCGCCATGGAGGCGCTGGGCTCCTCCCAGGTGCTTCCCTTGCCGTCCACTCCAACAGCTGAGGATGTCTTCAACTGAATGCTTGTCTCTCTGTCGAAAAAGAAGACTTCCGAACCCCCTAAGTTCGTGAAAAGGTTAGACGATATTCCTAAAATCTCCCTCCCTCCAGAGAAACCGATCTAGGTCACCCTGTCCCTGGCGGATCGAGCCCTTGTGGGACAGTTTACTGACCTTTGGCCCTCACCAAAAGCAACGGAGAACTGGGTGATCAAAAACTAGAAACCCTTGATTAAGAATATTATAACCTCTTACTTCTTGGGGAGAGGCTTCTTTTTGTTTGAATTCACTGCAAAAGAGGACAAAGATCTGATATTTCAGAATGGGCCCTCAGGGCTTGTATCTCAACAAGTGGACGTCCCTACGGCCGTTCCAGTATGGGTCAGGTTGTCGAACCTCCAGGTTCACTGCTAGAATTGGGACTCCCTCCAACACATAGGTAATGCTCTGGGAAAATTTATTGATCGGGCTAACAATAAGGACCAATATGATTGTGCCTGAATCTGTGTTGAGGTCGATCTAGAGGTGGGACTACCAGAGGCAATAAAAATCAAAGTCGATAGTTGGACTCATGTACAGAAATTAGATTACGAGCAGCTACCATTCAAGTGTCGAAAATGCCATGTCTACGGACACTTTGCTAGGGGCTACCCGAGCAATGGTGAGAAAGAAAGAGAGAAGGAGGAAGGCTGGAATCAAATCAAGCGAACAAAAAACTCCCATAAAACCCCCAGATCCGGGGCTCCAAAACACAAAGGCCCTCAGTCGGCTCCTGTTCAGCATGGCCTCTCCCTAAATGGTCAAACAAACAAATTCGGGCCCTTAAGCTCAGCATCAGAGGAAATCTAGGAGGTCGAAAAACAAAAGTCATCGTCCCCTAACAAAGGGGTATCCTTAGTTCTAAGAATCAGGGAAATTTCCCCTGAAAGCCTCAAGGATAAACAAGCAGAAGTTGAAGAGGAGGAACAAGATTCAGAGGAGTCGGAAGAGGAAGGAGAAATAGGGGACACACAAACTTCGGCCAAAAGATCGACAAGAGGTCGAAAGTCTGCTTGAGATAAGAGAGAGAAGGAAACCTATAAAGACAAGCTTCAGGGAAGCTAGCAAACCCTCAAGAAACTTTTGGCAAAAACCCCAAAGATGACAAGGAATCAAGCACAGGGCTCCAAGGGAGCCCAACACACTCAAAAAAGTAAGTGATGAAGGTCGTCTCCTGAAACTGCAGGGGTATGGGGAACAAAATGAAAGAAGAATCTGTGAGAAGCCTTATAAGAATAGAAACCCCTAATATTCCATTAATCCAGGAGACAAAAATGGAGGGCAGAGACTTCCTTCAAGTTAGCAAGAAATTCTGGAAGAAAGGTGGAGGACTGGTTGTTTCGGCGCGAGGAGCCTCAGGTGGGTTGGGCTCTCTTTGGAATAACATCAAGTACGCACTGATCACTGAAATTTCAAATGACCATTGGCTATATTTGAAACTTCAGCTTATGGACACAAAGGAGGTCATCAACCTCTTCAATGTTTATGCACCAGTCAACGCAGGGGAAAAAAAGACTTGTTGGGACTCCATCAGGCATCTGGCAGAAACGGAGAATGTGGAAAATGTCATCATCGTTGATGACCTTAACCTCACCTTGATTTCATCAGAGAAGCGAGGAGGCAATATTGTCAGGAGCCCGGCAAGAGAATGGGTGGAGGACCTCATGCAAGAGTGGGATCTACTCGACATCAAGCACTCCAATGGTAAGTACACTTGGTCAAATAAAAGAATAGGACCTGGTCATATTGCAGCAAGACTTGATAGATTTATTGTTCAAAGTTCTTTCCTTCTTTTAGGTCTAGAGGCTAGTATGCATATTCTCCCTTGCAATGTTTCAGATCATAAGCCCATAAAACTTGAATTCCTGCCCCAAAAAAATCTACGTCCTATTCCTTTCAGATTTATCCCTTTATGGGTCAAGGAATCGGATTTCATGAAGAAGGTAGAGGAAAGTTGGAGGGAGCCTGTCAAGGGGTCTTCTTTCTACATATGGGAGGAAAAACTCAGAAGAGTGAAAGCAGTCCTAAAAAGCTAGGCCAAAACCCTCCCTAATGCAGCTTCTGAAAGAAAACAAATTCAAGCCAGCCTGGAGCTCCACCAACTACAGACGGAAAGTACAAAAATCACAAAAGAAATTTTAGACAAGGAAGCAGACTTACAGCAGAAGTTTCACAAGGCTTGTTTGTTGGAGGAAGAATATTGGAGACAGAAATCTCACAGCACTTGGCTAAAAGCAGGAGATAGGAACATCTCCTTCTTCCACAAACAAGCCCAAGCGAGAAGAAACTTTAACCCCATCTGAGAAATCAAAGAAGAAGCCACTACTCACAAATATTTTGCCAGCATCAAAAGGGCAGCTTACTCCCATTTTAAAAACCTTTACAGTGAAGAAGGGAAGAGGGACCAAAATTCCAAATTCCTCGAGATAGTACCTTCAAATATCACCAAGAGAATGAACCAGATTCTCAAAGCTAAGGTGACCAGAGAAGAAATTAAGGTTGCCCTCTTCTCTATGGAGCCCGATAAAACCCCCAAACCAGATGGATTTACAACCAGATTTCTCCAAACCTGTTGGCAGATAGTCAAAAAGAACTTGCATAAATTAGTCCTGAAGTCCCAAGCCTATCAGAAAATTGGGGGCAACACTAATTTTGCCTTCCTTGCCCTCATCCCTAAGGAAAAGGGAGCCAATGCCTTCAACAGATTTCGCCCTATATCTCTTTGCAATATTGGTTACAAGTTGATAACAAAAGTGATAGCCAACATATTGAAAAGTTTACTCCCATCTATTATCCTCGAGAATCAAGGGGGATTTGTTCAGAGGAGACAGATCAGGGATAACTTCATCTTAGTTCAAGAGGCGATACACTCAAGTCTGCTTCGAAAAGAAAAGGGCATGGTTGTCAAGCTTGATCTCGCAAACGCCTTTGATCGTGTCAAACACAGCTTTCTTTTTGACGTTATGCACAAATTTGGATTCGGGAATAATTTCATCAACTAGATACGATCTTGTATTTCTGAACCTTGGATTTCTCCCTTGGTGAATGGTCATGCAGCAGATTTCTTCAAAGCCTCAAGAGGGCTCCGACAGGGTTGCCCCCTTTCCCCCCTCCTTTTCGTCCTCCAAGCTTTTGTTTTAAGTTTTTATTTGGAAAAAAAACAGGCAGACCAAGAGATAATGGGCCTAAACATAGCAAGAGGAGTCAAAAATATTAATCATGCGTTGTTCGCCGATGATTCTCTATTGTTGGGTGCAGCCAATTTGATTTCGGCCTCTCGCTTCAAAGAAGTGTTGGATGATTACTGTGATGCAACGGGAAGTATCCTAAATAAAGGGAAATGCCATATTTATTGTTAGAATGTGCCTGGTAGCACTCTCAATTGTTCGGTTTCGGGCCAACATATTTTCGTCGGGCCGACATATTTTTGGGACGACATATTTCTGGGGCCACGTGATATTAGGTGGTTTTTCGGCACATGGTTTTTTGCCGATGGTTTTCTATTTCCGGTTAAGGAATTAAGGTTTTGGACTAATCCAGGTCATTGGGTTAGGGTTTTGGATGCCACTGGATCCTATATGTATATTGTATTGTAAACGGTGTAAAACAATGTATGAATATAATATATGCCGGTTTTCCCGGTTTGGGTTTCCAGGTGAAAAATCTCTGTGTAATGTTTGTATTTGCCATTGTATATTTTCTATTCTTTTCTGAATATCGATTTGCAGTAGATATTTTACAAGGTTAGAATTTACATCAATGCCATCTCCAGATGCCTGGGCTTTGCAGCCTCTTCCAACTGGTCCTCTTTCAAGTACTTGGGACTTCCAATTTTCCAAAAGGCAGCCTTTAGCAGAGATTAGCTCTCTCTTCTAGATCACTTCAAGCTCAAGATTCAGGCCTGGGGCTTCTCTTGGCTCAATCATGCTGGCAAAATAATGCTTATTAAGGTTGTCCTTAACAGTCTCCCAATCTTTCAATTTTCTGCCATGTTGGCTCCAGCTTGTATCCTCAAGAAAATGGAAGATTACATTCGCAATTTCTTCTGGAAAGGCAGTAAGCAAAACGAAAAGAGAATCCCCCTTGTAAGCTGGGACAAAATCACCAAGCCCCTGCTGGAAGATGGTCTGAATTTTAAAGATCTCAGCGTTCAAAATGTTGCAATGGGAGCCAAGCAAGTCTGGAAAATAATCGCTCCAAAGCCTGACTGGGCGCAAACTGCACTGTGGAAAAAATACTTCAGGGGTCAAAGAAAACGCTGCCTCGACAAATCACTTCCAAAGAACGGGTCGCACCTCCTCAAGCTCTGCATTAAAGCTGTCCCTTTGATAAAGCTTCATTCGTTTTGGATTCCGGGCAATGGAAAACTCATTAAAATCTGGGAAGACAGCATTATGGATCATCCCCCACTCGCCGAAATTAGTTCGTTGCGCGTGCTTCAAGCTTGGATGGACAACGCGGGCTTCACCACACTTTGGGATATCTCATGCTGGGAAGATTCCAATTGGATTAGTTGGAAGACGCTTCAGGTGCCTTTGGAGCTGAAGCAAGATGGTGAAACGCTTCTCAATTTCCTGAAGGGTATGGCCCCGATCCACGCCAGGAGACAAGATAAACGTGGATGGGGCTCCCAATCGGGTAGCTACACAGTGGCTCTAGGCTATGAAAAATTGATGCAACAGCCTCACGTCCCTCCTAACCCTACGATTTGGAAGGGGCTTTGGATCCACAAAACAATTCCTAAAATAGATTTCTTATGTTGGTTCATGTGCCACAATAGAATTCTGACAGGGGATCGCTTGAAGAAAAGAGGTATTCATGGGCCCTCCCGATGCATAATGTGCCTCGAAAATGAAGAAAACCTTAGTCACTTAATGTTGGATTGTAAGTTTGCTCAAGAGATATGGAATGAGGCTCTGGAACCTGGAATAACACTTTTACCTGTCCCACCTCCATCGCTGACTTGTTTGCTACCTGGCTGAGCAGCTATCCAGGGGTACTTCCAAAAAATGAAAGCTTCAAGGTGGTCTCGCACTCCCTGCCAAAAATCATTTGTTGGCAAATTTGGCTTGAAAGGAACAAGAGAATTTTCAAACTTCAAGTGCAAGAGGTGAAGCTTGTCTCGACCAAAATCAAACACCAACTGAAGGAAAGCATGGGCGTCCAGCTTGAGGTAACCAATTTAAGCTAACAAGAAATTGATTGGGGAGAAAGGCTGGGCCTCCAGTTTAAACAAGTGGCGAGACAAAGCAAGCCAATAAAAGATTGGCAAATTCGACTTAACGAAAAAGACTTTTCAGCGTGGTTGCATAATCATTCTCAACACACTCTTCTCTTCAACGGGGTAGCCAAAGGTAACCCCTGGAAAGCTGGTGCAGATGGTGTCATTAAGAATCCAATAGGAGAAATTGAACATAGATTCGCTTGGGGCTTGGGCGACAATACCAGCATCCAAGCTGAAGCTCTTGCTCTGTCTCAAGGTCTCAAGCAAGTCAAAGAGCTAGGCATCCAAGAGGTTAATGTAATTGGTGACTCTCAATCGATTATAAAAGCTATAGTGGACATGATTCCTCCCAAAGACCTTAGATTAGCAAGATTGGTGTCAAGAATCAAGTCCCTAATTAAGTCCTTTCAGAGTATAAATTTCTTCCATGTGTTGAGGGAGAATAACAAGGATGCTGACGCAGAAGCCAACAAAGTAGCTCTTCTTTCAGTCGGCTCCCTTCTAAGAGATAGGGACGAGGACTGGGATTCCATTCCTTAGGGAAAATAACAGAGATTGAGTCTTTGGCTAGTTGTAGAAACCTCCGGTTTTTTGGCATTGGGGCATTTGAAGTACTCGTTGTAGAGGAAAACTTGACTTCTCCTCACATTTTGTAATATGATTAAAGGCATTTAAGCCAAGTGATTAAATACAATCCCATATCCGTTCCTGTTAAAAAAAAAAATGTTTACTTGATTCTATATCTTAAATATTTTTGTGTTGACAAGTGCTACAATAGAATAAACACCTTAGAGCCTAAAACAAATATAATGTTTTATATTTATCAATAGAAACTAAGGATGAATAAACGATATGGCTTTATTGTACCTTAATCATTTCACAATTACTTGATGTCATGGTGTAAACCACTAATGATCATGATCAATGTTGTTGATCGACTTAGATTGTCTACTTGTTATTATCTTTATTTCCGTTGACTAAGCTTATGAAAATGTTGTATTGTGTTGTTTAAAAAAAAAAAATTACAACCTTGTTGTACACTTATACTTTGTCTTGTGATTGGGAGTGGTATGTTACATTATGCACTTGGTATGTACATTGCTTTTAGAAGACCTCATTATCTATACATTACACATAGATAACTCATTAATATCACTAACCCCTTCATAGATGAGGTCCATTAACCATTCGATATTCAAGATCGCTAACCTTCTAACAACCTTATTAATCAATACAAAAAAGGTTAGTCTCAATATCACACATTTGTACATGGATGTCCACTAAGTCAATATTAATTAGCATAATGGATGTTCACATCAATAGAATATTTTCTAAAAGTTGATGGAGTCATGTAGAAATATTGCATATAAATTCCACTACTTTGGAGGCTACAAAATTTTGAAACAAAAATATGCATGGATGGAAAGTAAATTATACAATTTGATGAAGAGGGACATGAGTTACTTACAAATAATCTATGGAATTAACCCATGCATGTATTGATAAAAAAATTGGTGCAGAATTGGTTTAGAGTTGAAGGGGAATTTTGGATGGGATAAGCTCAAAGAAAGGGATAGAATTGTAAAACTCAAAAGAGGCTTAATTGTCGGGCTTTAATTCTAATTGAATATGGACAATTATAGCAACAATTGACAATACTCACATAAGAAAATAAAAATAAAGCAAGAGATATTTTTTTAGAATTGTACACATTGAAAAAATACCTAGGTTATCCTCTCCATCTAGATTCAAATAATACCTAGTTGTAGCAATAATAAGCATCTAATCAGTAAATATGAATATGGATAGAAAACCCAATAAACAACTATAAAAGACTAGAAATGACAGTTGCAAAGAATATAAAAGGCGTATTGTCCTAAAGATGAATCCGGATATGGATCTTAAATGTCGACAATCCAATGACAACATTGTGGTTTTTTCGAACGCTTATGAAAACATAGTATACCTGGTCCTCCATCATAGAACCTGAAATAGAGCCAATTGCCCAACAGAGTGTGTTCAGGTTGTTCCATGTCCAATCTTCACCATAAAGTTGTTCCATGTCCAACCTTTGCCATTAAGTTGTCCAATCTTTGTGAAGATTCATGTGTTGCCCATGTTTTCTAGTCTTGCCTTGGTTTCTTTTAGTAGGCTCCTAGACACATCAAAAACAACCAAGGGGAGAGTAGAAAAACATGGGAAGCACATACCTTTTCATAAATGCATTGTGGATCATGGAGGTGGCCTCCCTTTAGACTTGCATTTGTCAAATACAATAATAGGTTAAATGACTGAATAATAACTAAACGTGAATGAGCTTGTATTTGACAAAGAGAATCAAATGTTATATGATTGAATAATAATTAAAGATGTATGATGCTCTAGAAATACTAAAGGGGAATACCTCATATCAGACGAAGCTCCTCCTGGTTTCAAGAATAATTTATTCTCTATTAAAACATTGCACATTCACCACTAATTCATTGCATTGATGCACATAACAATGTTGGGTATGCATGCAACCCTTCAAACCATTTATGGGAATCAATAAATATACACCAACAAAGAATCTGAAAGTGTAATAGGATGGACAATTAATTTATACTACCTAGGCATGAAATGTTCATTTCCCATTAAATACCAAATGTTGAGCACCCACAAAATTCACAATCAATTTTAGGCATACATTCACTTGCAAATCAAAGAGTAAAAATATTTGTAAGGGTCTCAATAACTAGTAGGCCATCACTACCTCCTTCAAGTCTATTTCTCATTCAAGAGCACTACCCAACCATAAAAAATAATAAATAATTTAAAATAATATTCAAAAAAAAAAAAAAAAAATGCATAGGTATGAACTCTAAATTACACAATTCCTCCATTCACCAAGCCATACAAACTGTTATTTAAGGCTTCAAATTATGGGTAACCTAAATCTTTTACAAAGTAGCCCATGCATGCAAACATAATAACCTAGCATTGGTAACGTTATATTCAGCAGATTGAGCATACCAATATGTTTAAGGATGAGGAGAAATTATATTTCGATGTAAGGGAAAAATAATGAGCAGAAGGGGCAACAATAATATCTTTAGAGAGAAGGGAAGTTCCTCGATATCTATCAAGAGTGACAAGCCAAAGGAGGAAAAGGATGCTTCAAAGGTAGAGGAAGAAGATGAATTTGGCTACAAGAAACCATTAAGATGCTTCATATGTAATGAAACTCATGAAGCCCAAGACTACCCTCCAACCATAAATTTGCAATTAGGGAAATGGTAGCCCAAGAAGAGCTTCAAACATAAGAAATTGAAGCAAAAATCAGAATAGTAAGCATTACCCAAGTATGCTCAGCATGCTTGTGCTCACAATTGTATGGTATTACTTATGTTGTTATAAGTTGTGTGAAAAGAGGAAAATATGTGTGGCACAATCCAATTTGAAGTCGTGCACATTACCTTACGTATTCTGCATAGACTAATGTTATATAGCAAAATCTACACACTATATTTTTGGAGTAGTGTTGCCCAACAATGAGCTGGGAACGTTACAGTATAGTATCATAGCATTTCGTAAGTGATGGTAATGGGGTACGTTACAGTGTGGTATCAGAGCATTTTGTAAGTGATGGTAACAGGGAATGTTACAGTGTGGTATCAGAGCATTTTGTAAGTGGTGGTAATGGGGTACGTTACAATTACAATCAATAATCAATTGATACTTTGGATGGTTTTCCAATACTATTCCATTTCTAATAATCTTATATCCTTTTGGCAAGGCTTCTTCGACTTTATAAAAAGACACATATAAAACAAGTGTAATGAGTAGCAACGTTGCTTAGAACCTGCCTCTTCATGGATTAGGGAGTTAACTAGTTAGTGATTATGACACACCGTTTGGTTGGTTGATCAATGGTTAGAGGGATTGTGAGTTAGTGAATCAATGGTTAGAGGGTGTATTGGTTAGTGGGTTAATGGTGAGAGGGTTAGTAGATTAGTGGTTGGGGTTATTTTGGGTTTTTTTATTTTAGGGGTGATGGGTTAGGTATTAAGGGATTCATGGTAGTGAAGTGGGTTAATGGATTAATGATTCATGTTTAACTTAAATTTGTGTGGTTAGTGTGTTAGGAGTTGGGAATTTAATAACTTGCTAGTTAGATAAGATGAATGAATTAGGGAATTACTTTCAATTAGTTTAAACACAAAAATTAATTTATTAAAGTTCAACTTTAGTGTATTTAAATGTTAAAAAAAAACTTATGCTAAAGTTAAACCTTGATACATTTAAAAATGTTTTTTATTTTCATTTACTTTAAATTGTTATTTTGAATTAAGTTGAATTTTATTGGGTTATATATGTGATTTGATTAATTTCAATAATCTCTTACTCAACTTAAAAAAAATTTAAATGATGTTTTTCTCGTATAAATGGACATTTTATTTCATTTGGCTAAAACTCAAGTCACACCCCCACAGTGTTACGTATGCACGCCTTGCCTTGGGCACAAGGGCTCCAACTTCGAGCTTACGTGTCTTGCAAAAAGGTCCTTCTAACATGTCTTAAAGTTTGCAAGTCTAGCAATGGCATATTTAAAAAGACATTTTCAAGTATGGAGATGGTAAATGGAATTTAAAATAATTTATAATTAATAATAACAAAAATAGTTAAATGTTGGGGGTGGTAGGTGCAACGGGATAATTCAAGATCCCGAATGAAATGAACTAGCTAATTTTGCAAGGGGGTTTAGGGAATGAATCTAATAATATGGTAGAAGATTATGTGTTGTGGTGTTGTATTTTCTTGGTGAAAGAGGAAGAAATCAAAAGTCTAGTTGTGATAGGTGACTCTTTGTTTATAATCTAAGCAATTATAGACAAAGGAAATCCCTTAGGTGTTAAATTAATTTCTCTCTTAAATTGAATTAAATGATTAGCTCAATCCTTTGAGCAAATTTGATTCTTTTATGTTAAAAGAGAGCTCACTGGTGAAGCGGATTCATGGTCAAATAAGGCCAAATCCCTCCATCAAGGAACTCTTTGTTTAAATTGGGGGGGCTTGTTTTTTTCAAATTACCCAATGCAATGGTATTTGAGGACAATGTTTGGGAAGTTCTATGGCCTTTTAGGTCCGTTTAGGGAAAATCGATGCAGTCAAATTGGGGGCACAAAACAAAGTCTAAAACCACTCCTCTCACTCTGTTTCAAGCAACAATTAGTGGTTTTGATATGACATGACTCATGTGGACTCACACGCCTTCACATGGCAATCTCTCCTTCATGCGAGTTAAAATTTTCTCCACATGCAGTGAAGTTAGTGTATATGGGATCATGGAAGGACGCGAGATCAAGCATAGTGTATTTCTTCTTGTTGAGGTTCAAAGGGGCCTCTAGTTCAGTTATGCGAGTGTAAGAGGACGAGAGGTGATGGGCAGAGCGAGGTCAACTTTGGAGGTGGTGGTTGTGGAGTCACAGTGGGTAGATATTGTATGGTTTTCTAGACATGCTCTGAACCATAACTTTGACTTGTTGTGGTGGTGCTCGAAGGGTGAATACAGTCAATGTCTCTCTCTGTATTTTTCATATTAATATTCTAGGAGCATCCCCCTCGTAGTCTCCTTTGGAGGTTTTTGTTGCAATGTTGGAGAACAAGGAATCTTTAGGGCTTGGGCACTATGTCCAGCCCCAAGAATAAATATCTTCAAATGATTATAAGGAGGCAAGAATAAATCAATCATTCTCTTTCAGCTAAGCTAACATAAATGGAACAGGATTTCAACCCTCTCTCGTCTAATGTGATGGCTCGTGTACATCATCAGAGGCTTCGGGTGGACTCCTTGGAACTTGGAAGCATAATGCGGGCATATGAGTTGCAGATCTACACTTGAACTCCATTTTAATGGCCTCCAACAATCAAGGTGAAGGGAAATTGAAGAAGATTTTGACCCTATGAGGACTCGAAGATGACACTATAAGTCAACTATGTGACCCAATGGAAATAGAAGAAGATTTTGACCCTCCTCAACTGGCCAATGAAGGTGAAGCATGTGGCAGTGTACATATTTAAATTATGAATGCTTTTTAAAAATGTTTGTCTCTTAGTTTAATTCATTAGGATAGAAACTAGCGGAAATACGTGGAAGTCAAGTCCAGTGTTAGAAGACTCATCTAGAATGGTTTATGTAGAAATTAGTTTGACAGTTGAACCTCCCTATGGGATCCAATTTTGATGTATTTTACAGTTGCTACCTCGGTGCAACCTCTCTTTTTATAATATAAAATCTATTTTCAGTTTCGGTTACAAAAAATAGTTAAATGTACACGAGGCTCTACAGTGACGTTGCACTCTGTTCAAAGTGAGATAGTGTATCCACTACATTCATTTGTATCAATCTGTTTCACAACATCGTTGGTTATCTCGTTTCTTCAACTTACATTCAGTTTGAATAGCAAGTGACCTGTTAGAAGGGTTTCTAAGTGATAAACAAAGAACTCAATCGACTTTCTCAAAGCAAGTTAGTTGAAGTAATTATGTATTTGGTTCTTTGTTACTCTGGTTGATTGAGCTAATAGAAAATCCCAAATGCCTTGATATGAATGACAATAATAATTGGGTGAATGCTAATTGAGTTTCATATATTTAACAATTTGGAGAATCTATTGAACCCACTCATTAAAGTAGTGACACGAGAAACGAAAATGCCATGAGACTTCATGTCCTAGAGTTGGCCTACCATTTGCACGACACACCACAACGCACTCATAAACTAGTCACGAATCGAAAGGAACATAAATAAATTACCTTAAATAAAAATAACATATGGTCTGACAGAGCATTCATGCGACAAAACCTTTTTTATTTTTAAACCAACGCCACCAAAAATAAAATAAAATTAATCATTTCAAAGTCATATCATATATCTGACCAATAAAATTGTAGATAATTATTTTTTAATTATAATTTTTGCAGCTTTAAAATTAAACTTTGATAAATGAATTATTTTTTTAAACTATTTAAAATTTAAAGTATTTTTTACTCCTCGTCGATTACGATATATCTTCCTTCGACAAATATAATAAGATCTTACACAAAACCATATCCACATACCAAACAACAAAACCACTAGCAACATAACACGGAAGATACACAATAAAATAGAGACACGGATATATGTGGTTCACCCAGTGTGGGCTACATCCACCAAAGAAATTGTCAGGTCCTTCCTTTATTATTATCCAACAAATGAAGGGATACAACCTNCCGCCATAAATTTCTCTTCTTTATCTCACAATCTCCTCTCTCAGAATTAAATATTCGCAATTGTTGGCACAGGGGCAGACACAGGGTTCAACGCTTCAATAGCGCACCAACAAAACCCTAACTACCGGCCCTTTCGGCAACACCCGTGAAGCAAGTGAAGTCTCACCTGAGGTAGAAGCAGGGGGGGTTACAGGACTCAGGTGTCTGTAACCAAGCTGGGACACAGATCTATGTTAATAACACTTTGCGGAGTATTCTAGCAACACTTAGAAGGTGATATGCATTAATTCATTACCTTTATTAGCATTGCAAAACAAACCCTAAGATAGATCGGCGCAGTAACAATAAAGATACTTCAATCATTTTGCACATAGCACTGAGTTAGATCTAACATTAATTCATTCTTAACACAACTAAGCACTAAGCATCAACATATATGTCTAACATACATAATAAGCAAAGCACTAAGYAGATTCATAACATAACCAACAAAGTACAAAGCAAACCAAAGACACAAGATATATGTGGTTCACCCYAGTGTGGGGCTACGTCCACCAACTGCTTCGTCTTCTTTATTATTCTTCAATCTCTTACATTCATTCGCTCTTGTGCACTAAGCCACAGAGCCAAGCTTCGCACCAGACAGGAGATCTGCGCACTGTGCACCAGATCCTCCTTCCCAAAACTAGGTTAAGGCAYAGAGCCAACTTCCCTATTGAGCACAGAGCCTTACATAYGCATTATGTTGCACAAAGCAACTCARAACTACTTACACTTAGCCTTCCAAGCTATTGACTCCTTTCTACATTACATTCTTACTTATTTATACTTTTACAATAAGGCCTAATCATGGGTAAACCCATGGGCTGACATCCCATAAACCATTACAAAAACCCTAAGGAACCCCTTGTTGGGTCCACATAGCCCGCCAAATAAGTGAGATCCACAATCTCAACTCCACCTAGGCGTTCCATCTTCGACCAACCTGTCGAAGTCCAAAAGTGGTCCAAACCTGACCAAGGTTTCCTCAAAACTTGGTCGAGGGCCAACAACAATAATACACAGTCGTAATACAATTCCCTCATAAAAGAGGGTTTCCTTCTAGGGAAAAAAACCCTAACATAACTTCTATCGTCGGTTCTACGACCTTATAATGAACTGTCCAGATTTACTATGAAATTACAATATACATTTACAAGGCAATTTTTCCTTCAGGGGTAAGTCCCCCCTGCAACCGCCCCACGTGGAGGCATGTACAGTCTTCATGGGGTTTAAACACGGCTGAAAACAAAGACCTCTGAATCAAAAAGATAATCAGGCTCCACAACCAACAATATCCCCCTTGGAGATTGATCATAACAACTCCACCGCTTTTGTACCTTCTACACTATGATCCACCTTGGACCCAACAAATTTTTCAACTTCACCTTGATGCTTGAAGGCCAACTAAAACTGAGTAGGAACTCAGTTTCTCTCCAGTTACTCCCTTTGTTAACATGTCTGCAGGATTCTGGCTAATATGTATATTTTCCAACTTCAAATGTCCATCTTCCAAGATGGATCATATGAAATGGTACTTGAGTTGTATATGCTTAGTATTTGGATGGAAGGATGAGTTCTTTGCAAGATAAATGGCAGTCTCAATGTCACAGTACAACATGTTATTCTCCTACTTCTTTCCCAATTCCTCCATAAAACTCTGTAACCAAATCATTTATTTACTAGCCTTTGTAGCAGCAACATACTCTGCTTCTATTGTTGAAAGTGCAACAACCTTTTGCAGTTTTGAAATCCAACTTACTATTATTCCACCTAGAGTAAAAACATACCATGTGGTGTTCCTCCTGTTATCTTTATCACCTACCATATATGAATCAACATATCTTTGTAGAACAATGTATGAACCTCCAAAACATAATGCACGAGTAGACGTACCTCTCAACTACCTGAGAATCCACTTTAATGCCTCCCAATGTTCTTTACCTGGATTGTTCATATACCTACTCACAACTCCCATTGCATGTGCAATATCTGGTCTTGTGAAAACCATCGCATACATCAAGTTGCCAACTACTGATGAATAAGGGACCCTGGACATGTATTTTATATCCTCCTATGTCTTGGGACACATTTCCTTGGTTAATTTGAAATGGTTGGCCAAAGGTGTACTAATTGTTTTTGCATTCTACATTCTAAACCTCTCAGACACCTTCTCTATGTACTCACCCTCAGACAATGTCAATTTGCAATTTTTCCTGTCTCTTGTTATTCTCATACCAAGGATTTTCTTTACAGCACCCAAATCCTTCATTGCAAATGAATTAGCTAATTTATTCTTGAGCACGTTTATATCCTGCATATTAGACCCCACAACAAGCATGTCATCTACATACAATAGAAAGATAATATAGCTTCCATTTTCTAGCCTTTTAAAATAAACACAGTGATCGAAATGGCATCTACTATAACCTTGTTCTGTCATAAATCTTCCAAACATCAAATACCACTGCCTTGGAGCTTCCTTTAGGCCATAAAAGCTCTTCTTTAACCTGCATAGAAAATTTTTCTTCCCTTTGACCTCATACCCTTGTGGTCGTTGCATATAAATCTCTTCATCTAAATCCCCATCAAGAAAAGTTGTTTTTACATCTAACTGTTCAAGATGCAAATATTATACTACCACAAGACTTAAAATAGTCCTAATTGAATTCATTTTAACAACAGGAGAAAATATTTCATCAAAATATATACCTTTCTTTTGTGCAAACCCATTTACAACAAGTCTAACCTTGTACCGCTTTTTGCCTCCATATTCTTCCTTCAACCTGTAAACCCATTTATTCTGCAATGCTATTTTTCCTTCAGGCAACTGAACCAAGTCCCAAGTCTGGTTATTTACCAAGGAATCCATTTCCTCTTGCATGCCTTGCTCCCACTTCCCTTTAATGTCTACATGCATTGCCTCTTCATAACTTTCTAGTTCACCAGAATCAATCAACAGTAAATAATACAACGAAGGAGAGTATCGTTTAGGGGGTCTACTTAACCCGGTAGATCTTCTAACAACACTTGTAGGAGTTTGAGGTACATGTTTCTCTTGTTGTTGTACATTTTGATTTTTTGGTACCTTTGGAATTTCTTTTTCAATGATCTCATCAAGCACTATGTATTCTGGTTTTTCTTTTTCCTGTTTCTTTCTCTGCAATTGATCTTTGTACATGACCTTCTCAATGAATATGACATCTCTACTTCTAATGATTTTGTGATTTTCATAATCCCATAAGAGATAACCAAAATCATTAAGACCGTATCTAATAAAGGTGCATTTCTTGGATTTTGCTTCAAGCTTTGTTCTATTTTCTTTATTAATATGGACAAATGCTTCACAGCCGAAAGTCCTCAAAAATGAATAGTTTACCTTTTTACCTGTCTATGCTTCCTCTGGAATGCCACCATACAAAAGGCTTGAAGGTCCTTTGTTTATTAAGTAAACAACGGTCTCTACAACATCTTCCCATAACTGTAAGGCCAACCCAACATGCAATCTCATACTCCTTGCACCCTCCATTAGTGTCATGTTCATCCTTTCTGACACACCATTTTCTTGTGGTGTTCCTAGAATTGTCTTCTCTCTACAAATCCCATGGTATGAACAATAATTATCAAACTCCTTGCTGCAATATTCACCTGCATTGTCTTATCTAAGACACTTCAACCTTTTTCCTATAACATTCTCAACCAAAGCTTTCCATTTCTTAAAAGTGTCAAAAACATCGGATTTTTGTTGAATGCAATAAACCCAAGTTTTTCTAGTTTCATCATCAATAAACATAACATAATAACGAGAGCCACCAAGAGATGATACCTGAGATAGTCCCCATAGATCTGTATGCACAATCTCTAACCTTTCAATCTTCTTTTCTTTTTCGACTTAGAGAAATATGACTCTCTTTTGTTTTCCATAAACACGATGCTCACAGAAATCCAAATCAATTTGTTTAAGATCTGGCAACAAATTCCTTTTGTGAAGTATCTGCATCTGCTTCTCACTCATGTGTCCAAGCCTATGATGTCAAAGCGTTGTATCCAATCCTATAGAAGCTAAAGAGATAGAAGAATCAATATTACCAGTACATAAATACAATGTACCTACCTTCTCTCCTTTTGTTATCACTAGTGATCCTTTGGTGAACTTCCACACCATATCTGTAAATATGGATATACAACCTTCACTTTCCAACTGCCCTATTGAAGTTATATTTTTCCTTAGATCTGGAACATGTCTTACCTATTTCAACAACCATTGGTTTCCATTATTTTTCTTTATTTGTACCTTACTCATTCCAACAATTTTGCACGGTGCATCATCACCCAAATGAACCTGTCCAAAACCACCTTGAACATAATCTAGAAAATGTTTCCTATGGGGTGTGGCATGAAATGAAGCCCCTAAATCTACTACCCAAGACTCAGAAATATTATCTTCAGAAAGAATCAAAGCATCTTGTAACACATCACCTGTTACATTTGCTTCATGATTTTTCTCATGTTGTCCATCTCTTTGTTTCTTTGGAGCTCTATAGTCTTTCTTCAAATGTCCTTCCTTCCCATAATTCCAACACTCTACCTTTCCTATTCTGGATTTGGATTTGCCCTTCCTAGAATTCTCGTGGTTCCTTGAGCCTTTTCCTCTATCCTTTTGTCTTCCCCTGTTCTACATGTTTAACACGTTACATGATGTCTCACATGTGCTTTTCCGTCGCATTTCCTCGCTAAGGATAACACCAACAACAACATCAAATTTTAGAGTGTTTGAACCAGAGACAAAGTTACTTACAACCATTCCAACTTTATGGCAATGAGCACAAGATTATAAGAGCCCTAACCTCATCATCTGATCCAGATTTATGTGCAGAACGAAATGAAAACACAAATTTATAATATTAACGCAAAGACACGGTGAATAACAACAAAGATACAATAAGAAAAGTTTGTGTACTTAAGAAACAAAGTGGGACTTGTGGAGACGAATTCCTTATTGAAAAAGGAAGAGATTACTCCCATGTTGGGAGGGACCGTTATTGATTTTGTGGACAGTCATTTTTCAATTTGAAAAATGGTCCAGGATGAGCAGTTCCTTTCCAGTTCGGAAAGTGGTTAGAAATTTCTGATGGATAGGCATTTTCCAATTCAGAAAATGGTCCAGATCGAACAGTCATTTTCGTAATGGAAATGGTCTGATAGATTATTGATGTACCATAGACAACGATTCCCCTTGTGGCCAGTGTGGGGGAATGGTCTAGGAAAATCATTCTTCTTTGCAGTCACTCTGAGTAGTGGTCAAGTAGAATGGTCTGCCTCGTCGGGCAGTCATTCTTTCAAAGTTCACAGTTGTGAGTAGTTTCGAAGAATGGTTTGTTTTGGAGGTTGGTGCAGGACAGTCATTTCCATTTGGAAATGGTTCGAACAGTGATTCCCTATGGAAAAATCATTCTCCCCAGGTTGCACTATGATGAGTGCCGGAGGAATTGCCCAGTTAGGTGAATGGTCCAGGTTTAGCAATCAGGGACATGCATTCCCTAGGGTAGACTCATTCTCTCCAGGTTGCACTATGATTAATGTTGAAGGAATGGCCCAGCTCGGTGAATGGTCCAAGCTCATAAATCAGGGACAATTATTCTTCTGTGCTTGAGAAGAATAGTCTAGATAGCCCATGGTTGATGTTTTACTTTATGAGGGCATATGCTCTTCCATATCTCACAAATGTGAGTGGAAGAATGGCCCAGATGACTCATTTTATATCATGATATTGTTTTATGCGAGTTTATATCAGATGATATGATTATTGTGGAGACAGTATGTCTCTGGACAATAGATGTATGCTATTGTGGTGGATGTGTTCCATTGGTTGTGACTATGCATCACTAATTAAGTAGTTGTGTGCTACTTGGTGTGGTTATGTACCACTTGATATTAGTTGTGTACTACTATGGATAGAAGTTCTATTGAATGGAATTCTTCTGATTGCCATGAAGACTATCAGTAGTGTTGGAAATTATTATCAGCTAGATGGATAGTCAATGTGTTGGTGGACAGACATTCTCTAGGTGGAAAATGGTCCAAGAAATATATTCTTCTAGGACATATGTCTAGATTAGAAGAATAGTCCTTGTAGCCCATGGTGTCACTTCCAACATCTGTTGGAATAATTATTCTTCTAGGACAGATGTATGGATTAGAAGAATGATTCTTGTATCACTCTGTGGAGTGAGTGGCTTATCCAACATCATGCTTGATTACTCTGATGGAGTATGAATTTGAGAGATGATACAGTTGATGTTATCAGATGATATTGATAGTGACGATGGTGCTTGTGATTTGATCATGAGATAGCTTGTGTGGCTATGATGATGCCACCCATTGAGTGGTATATTTGTGCTAAAGACCGTTACCTTTAAATACCTCCCTAGCTAGGAGGGAGTGTTGATATTATGGTAGCTGCGGGAGGTAATAAACCTCCACGTGTAACCCTAACAAGAATAGAATATTCTGGGAAGCAAGAAGAAACTCTAAAGCATTGGAAATAACCCTAGAAGACAAGTCAGCTAAAGAAAATAATTAATATTGAGTTTCTAGCCTCCAGACAGAGAAGTCAACCCAGACAGTTAAGGAAGAGCAGTATAAATACAAGATGCCAGAGCTCATTTGGACACACAGAGCTCACAACTGCAGAAATTTAGTAAGTGTGCAAGTTTGGAGAGTAGCTGCAGTTACAACTACTGCAACTAGTATTTTTAGTTTTAGGCTTGGACTTTCTCTTGGTTATGGTTTGGAATTTTTGGTTGGTATGCTAGCTCTGGAGAGTAGTACGCTACCTTGATTAGCTTTTGGACCTAGGGTTTTCTTCCAAAATTATTCTCTTTGTCAAGGTTAAGGTGCTCGGGGTGGCTTCAGCCTATGGTTGTGTGACAATATTGCTATATTGTCTATGGTTAAATGAGCACACCTATTATTTCTAACAGATTCAACCATTTGTCTACATCATATTTGTCTATCTGACCTTCAAATATAGAACTATCAAAGTTGATTTGTACCTTGAAGGGGGCGACGCCTCCACTCGAGGTAGGTGCGTTGCTTGTCAGCAGTCGTCGAAGGATTTGTGCAAAGTTGTCCATCATCTCGTTCCTCTATCGCTCGAGGGCTTCCTCGAAAAACATTATGAAAGGATCTCCTCTCCCATCATATTTCTTTTCGCCTGCCATGGAATGTTTCTTTGGCATGTGAGAGCAAATTTCCTCTAGAGAAATAAGCTCGAGACCCGACTCTCTATACCTTGACCTCGTCAAGGACATGCACTAAAAAACGACAAGGAGCATACCGCTTTGATACCACTGATTCAGATTTATGAGTAGAATGAAATGGAAACATAGATTTATAATATTAACACAGACACGACGAATAACAACAAAGATATAGTAAAACTGGACTTCTATTAAATAAGAAATATGTTGAAACTAAAAAATGTAGACTAAAACAAGCTTGCTAGAATGGTTGCAACTTATCTCTGAGAAGAGATGTGACGGCTATGCTCATTCACAAGAAGATGAGTACAATGAGGCTCTAAAGGCATTTTTACAATAAACATGAAATCCAAAACCCTAGACATTCAAAAACCTAACCCTAGAAGATGAAGTGCCAAAAGTCATGTGGGCCCTGTTGGGGTAAGTTAGTACATCGACTTTCTGGGGTCGTAACTTTTTCATATAATCTTCATTTAGGGCACACAATAGCTCATTGGAAAGGTATTGACGAGGATATTCATTTAGGAAGCTCAATCAAATACTTTAACTATTTTTTAGGAGCTTGATCGCCAAAAAACCTCGTTTAGGCCCTCAAAATGGCCCTGAAAGTTCAGAAACTGAAAATTTTCTAAAAATAGTAAGTTGCCAAAGAACTATTTTGAGCCAGTTGGGCAAGGTGGGTGGCCACCGAGATCCTCCTGGATCATCATCAAAGTCCACTTTTATAGAACTTAGTTGATTAGTGACCATATTAAATTCATTTAAATGATCTGCAACAGACTCACCTTCTGACATCTTCATATTAAATAATCTCTTCATTAGAAATACCTTATTGNTGGCCCTATGAATGCGACGATGGAAGAAGCAACCAACTACCGTGCATTTTGTTAAGTTTAATGTTTTACAAAGTTATTAGGATATTAGGACTTTTTGGTCAAATCTATACCACTAAAAAGTACCAGGATGTACTACTTAAGGATCTAGATAGGTATAGCTATATGCAAGAAGTCTGTCATTACATTTTGGATTTTGTTGAAAACTTTGAATTGGAATTTTGTTGCAACGTTGCTACGAGCTATGTTAGATTTTATCAATATAAAATCTCTCAATTATGGTTTGAAAAAAGAAAACAAAGAAGATAATAAAGTTGTTGCCAATGAAGAGTGATATCTACATGTTTATTTCGACATTTATGCTGTGGATGTGTCATTACATTATGGTTTTCTATACTTGGTCAAATGTGTATGTATTCTTAATTATCACAGTTTTAGTTAGTTTTTGTATTTATGTAATGACAATTATTTAAAGAAATGACCCGCCCAAAGAATGGTAGAGAATAAAAGTATAATTAGATGTGATTTCACAAATATGTTTAACGAGTATATTTAGGTATTATTAGTTATCGCTAAATTTCAATAATTCAAAAAAGTTAATGCAATACCAAAATCATTTTCTCTTTTGGTTATGAAAAAGTTAACAACCATTTAGAAGCATCTTCTTTAAAAAAATATTAAATTGTTTTGGAACTTCAAACTCTTTAATGAATTATGAATCATTTTCAAATGTAAGATTTGCATTTTGTTTCTCTTTGTAAGATTAATATTAACGACTATTGTTCTCAATATCACTTTAGTTAAAGCTCTTTTTCATCTCTTTTTATTTCTAATATAAAAAATTAGAATTATTTTCAAAATTTAATAAAAGATGTAGTCAAACAAATCGATTTTAAAAATTAATCAAATCTATTTATAATTGTTTTCATGATTTAATATGCAATATGTTATCACTATTTGTAAAATTAATACTAACAACTATTATCCTCAAGTTTCCTTTACTAGAAGATCTTATTTCATCTCTTTTTATATTTAATATAAAAACTTAAAATTGTTTTCATGATTTATGATTTAATAGAAGATTTAATAAGATTTAGAATTGTTTTCATGATTCAATATGAAATAAAAATATCATTATTTGCAAGATTGATATTAACAACTATTATCATCCATGTCACTTTAGTTGAAAGTAATTTTTTTTTCTTTTTTTAATATTTAATATAACAATTTATAATTATTTTTATGATTTAGGAGAATATTTAATCAAACAAATTGATATAAAACATAATCAAATATTATTTAGAATTGTTTTCATGATTTAATATGCAAGATGTTATCAGTGTATAAAATTGGAAGAATAATTATTATGTTAGAT
>JZKD02S1816195.1:0-29141 GCA_000966675.3 Picea glauca
CCCCCGTGCCCTTTGCCATTCCCTGTTGCCTTGTTCCACACTGCTATCTTCCAATACCCTTCAAACAAAGGTGTCTTGCACCCTTCATGCTCATGTGTTTCTATGAGGCAAATTACGTCTCTATCTTCTACAATAGGCCCTAACCCAGGTCCTCGTCTCCATGGGTACCCCTTGCAGTTCCAACAAACTAATCTTAAGGAAACCTGGGTACGATTTGATTGCTATTTGTTTTGGCATGCAAGACTCACAGTTGAGTCTTTGTCCCTGCTTGCCCATACTGACCTTGCTTCCTCATTTCTTGTTGAGGAGTTTGCTGCCTCTTCTTTGTTATTGTCTTGCTGCCTTGTTTTGGAAGGAGGTCCAAATTGCGCTATCACAGCTTTACCTTTACATATGAGTAACCCTTCTCAAATGCCGACAAAACCGGGCTTGAAAGATCCTGTACTAAATGGTGATCCCTAGGCGGAGTTGGAAGGCATGAAGGTCACGACGCCACGTGGCAATGAAATGGGAATGGAGGACATATTTTCAAATTGCATATCATGTCGACTCCTGAAAGGTGATTTCACATTTAAAAGGCCAAGCATATGTTGTGTAGTGTAAATGTTCCTTTTCTTAGTGATATATTTTTTTTTTTTGAGACATTTGCCTGGTGAGAAATTGTTAGATCCTCAAATTTTATGGGTTTTTCAACATGCTAAATTTATTTTTACATTCAAAAATGAATTTTAAACAAACAAAAAAATAGTAATTTCGTCCACATTTATGTCCCCATATTCCACCTAGAATGGCCATTTTTGGACAATACATACTAGGCAAAGTAGGTCAAAAAGGTCTAGTTAAACTAGCATACCCCTAAAGAGGGGAAGGTTGAATAGGGTGTAGGAATAAATAATTAAAAATATATTTTGATGGGTTAAGCATGAATGGATGAATGGTGGGAGGATGTGATGGAAGAGGTTATGAGATACCAAATCACCATCAAATTAGTTTGAGGTCAATTTAGCAATGTTCCTTGAAGACTAATCCAAATGAGACACATGGCAAGAAGAGCTCAATGATAAGATATAAAGAGAATCTCCCAAGGACTATTAGAATAGGAAGAAAGATAGTGTCACCATTATGCCTTTTGACATTTTTGTGGTTCATTTTTCAATTACATTGCACATTAAAAGATGAGCATGAAAAACATATGTTTGAATGTAGACATTCATTTGCATAATGCTTCTTCTGGAATAAGAATTTAATTTGTAAGGCTAGAGGTAAAGTGGTCAACTAAGTTATTGCTTGTGTTTAACATGTATATAGATTATACACTGGAAGACAATTGCATATGGTATGCATGGATATTACATCATAAATTCACATCAAGACTATATTCATATTACCAAATTCACTCAAAAGAGAAAATAGCCCCAATATGGCAAAAATAAAAATCAAATTAATAATATTAATTTTTGACATAAATACTAATTAAACTACATCTTTTACTACTAAATCAAGCTATATTGCTTTCAAATTTAAGGATAGATAAATATCTCTTCCAAAAAGTATAGGTAAAGTAGCTTCAATGTATCATTTATGACAATGAATTAACATTTTTTATGACTGAATCAAACTATCTTGCTTTCAAATTCAAGGATAGAGAAATATCTCTTCCAAAAGTATAGGTGAAGTGGCCTCAATGTATAGTTCAGTTCAGGACAATGAATTAGAAAAATAGTTGTTCCTTCTAGGCCTTAAGAGTTATATAGAATGATGAAACCAAATTGTCCATTGTTCTTGAAGAAGTTGATACAATTTTCTTTTAAGGCCAGTAATGAAAGGGAATTTCTCAATATAGTTTTTAATTGGGAGAAAGGTTTCAAAACTGACTATCACTATTGTGGTACATATCAAAGAGACATAGGGAGAGAGTGAGGGTATCAAAGTGAATATGAAAAATTTCAACCAACAAATGCATGTGCCACAACAACCACAACCTACCTCTTCATACTATTTGAATTAATGAAGATCAATAGGTTTAGTTTTAAATTCATGGAGAATGGAAATTTTATTCTCACTATTTCAATATCTCAGGATTAATATGGATTACTCTTGCCTAATTGAGTGTTCTTATCTTCATACTTTATATAATGGAAGTACAAGTACCACTAATTTTTTTATGGATTTCTTGTTAAAAGATAGTCATACCATGAAAACTTCTCATTTCATTGATGTTATGTAATGCCAACATCTCAAGAATTGGTGTTGCCTTCTTTATATTATTCTTTCAACATAACAAACCCTAAACACATTAAGTATAATGGAAGTACAAGTACTGTAATTTTTTTATGAATTTATTGTTAAAAAATAGTAGTACCATGTAAGTTTTTGATCTCACTAATGTTATGCAATGCCAACATCTCAAGAATTGGTCTTGCCTTCTTCGTATTCTTCTTTCAAGATAATAAACTCTCACTAATGTTATGTAATGTCAACATCTCAAGAATTCGTCTTGCCTTCTTTGTATTCTTCTTTCAAGATCATAAACCCTAACTATAATGGAAGTACAAGTACCACTAATTTTTTTATGAATTTCTTGTTAAAAGAAAATCATACCATGAAAACTTTTCATCTCACTAATATTATGTAATGCCAACATCTCAAAAATTGGCCTTTACTTCTTTGTATTTTTCTTTCAACATAATATAATAATGGTAGACTTGGAAATGGTGGGAATAGATGTCAAAAAGGGATAAAAGATAAGCACAAAAAGATATCCTCGTGCAACCACTAGGACCAATCAAAATCAAAATCACAGTATGTCCCTCTCCCTTGGTTGGGTAAACATGCATTATATTCAATTTCCTTCCAAGAATGAACTTCCAATCAAGGTTCCAATCTGTAGTAAAACTAATATTTCGATGAAGGCAACCATATCAAAGGGCACTGATACACTTGACATATATGTCTACTCGATACAATGCTACGACGATATTAGAAGGATTATAATTACTGATGATTTAAGATTAAGACAAGATGTAAAAAGTTTTCGTTTATTCCATTTTCAAGCACTGAATGTTAGCAATCTTTACCAAGTGTAATGATAGTGGACACGATTCTACAACATAATCTATAAAGTTAATCATGCATAATCTCCTATGATCATATAAAGTTAATCATGCTTAATCTTGTATGACCTTTTTAGTTTCAGAAAAATACGATCCAAATCAACCTTGTAAACTAAAGTGTATTTTCTCTTAAAGCATGTAATTAGAGTCCATGTGCCCCCCTCCCTTCCCCCCGTGTCACCCCCTCAACTGTTTGTACTCCCATTATATCACGCAGAGCTTCACTCGTTCCACTTGACGTTCAGCCGTATGCTCATGGCCTCAGCTCGAGCTCTCTACCCTGTGCGAACTCAACTCAACTCGTGGGTGGCTCTGGTACCCTGTTCCATCAAGGGTATGTTGCTACTGCAATCATGGCTCCTCCAACTATTTTTCAGTGCCATCACGTTGAGCTTCAGGACACTCTGCTCGCAAATTGGTTGGTTTTCTCTCCATGCTTTTTACGATTGCGTTCATCGATTCTACAACACTTGTCTGACCAGTCTGTTCCTGAGGCTCTGTGTCAATATGTGGAGAAGATCAAGAGCCCCCTACTCTTGTCTGACTTGTGTATTGGAGGAACTTCGGGAGCAGTTATGCTCATTGCGCATGGATGTTAGAAGAGCGGAGGAATGCACAAACTCTCGACACCGTGAATTCAAACGAGAAAATCAGGGACTGCGAGAGGAAATGACGATCCTACAAACTCAGCTGCATCAGCAAGAATTGTGGCATAATCAGGAGCTGGAAATTGCTCCAAGGGGAATTAACAGGAACACTAGGAAAATTGGGGAAGTTGCTCAACAATTGGCAAATCCTCCAATCCACACATAGCAGCCAGAGAACTCTATCGGCTCAGGTGAGTCAAGGCTCTCGTCCACCTTTCACTTAGTTGCCAGCAATGATCATCCCTCGGGCCCTCCAACGCTAGGTCTATCCCCATCCCATCTGATCCCTGTTGCAGACATTCACCACTCAGAGGCGAATTCAGCGGCGCAACAAGTAGAACAACAGGAAGCACTAGAGCCTTCTCAAAATCACTAGCTAGGTTTTCAATAAAATGTAAAATTTTGTTAATTTTGAAAATGTTTGTAGCCATTTTTACTTGGCAAAATAGTAGCTCCTTTGCACTGGCTGCACCAGCGTCTTTAGAATTCCACAGAAAGTTAGTCTCTCGGGAAAGTAGCAGAGGTTTCTTTACTTTGTCATATGTATTTTGTGGAGAATTATTGCTCTTTTTTAGTATATAAATCCCCAACCATTTATGTTAAAAAAAAAACCATGTAATTAGAGATTTTGCACGTATGGATTGAATCATTACATTCACTGAGTCTGTGTTATGCCTGCAACCCTGGGTACTCCTTCACGCGGCATTCTATTTTTGATTCCATGCCTTCGGCCTAATTATTGGCGAAGGTTTGGAGAAGAACCTCCCCTTAAAAATGCCTTCGGCCTAATTTTTGAGTAGCGAAAGAAGTGGAGGTGTTTTAAAACTTTGACTAGATTCTCTTTATAATATTAATGATCTATTATTATCCTTTTTAATTTTCCAAAAGACTTTACTTAAAGCTAAAAAGTTCACTTAATATTGGAATATTTATAAATTTTAATACAATTTATTTTCAAAATAAACTTGTAATTTGGAGTATTTATAAATTTTTAATATAATTTATTTTTTAAATAATATTATAATGATTTTTGTTTTTCAATTTTAATATAGAATGTCCTCTTGAAATATTGGAATATTCATAAATTTTAATATAATTTATTTTTAAAATAAACTTGAAATATGGGAAGATTTGTAAATTTTAACACGATTATTTTATAAAATATAAAATAACATTATAATGAATTTTTTTTTCAATTTTAATATAGAATGTACACTTAAAATATTGGAATATTTATAAATTTTAATTTTATTTTTAAAATAAATTAAAATATTAGAATATTTATAAATTTTAATATAAATTATTTTTAAAATAGTATTATAAGGTTTTTTTGTTTTTCAATTTTAATATAATAGAGAAGGTTGATGGAATTTTAATTACTCATTATTTTAGAAATTTTTATCATAATTATCTTTTTCATTCATAATATTAATGTGATAAGAGCAAGGGATGTCTAATAACCTATGTAAAAATCATTTCTAAATCTGCTTGGTAAAGTGTGTTGTAGCTGATATAGGACGAGACCATGATTCTCCCCGGATTGTAGCTCTGCAACTTTAGGGTTTCTTCATGCTCCCGACTCCCGCCTGCCCAGACCTTCTCTGATTCCCTAGGTACACGCAGACTGCCTCAGCCTTGCAGCACTGACTGACCCAAAAGAATGGGCACAAAAGGGGGGGCGAAGGCCCCCTCCTACCAAAACATCGTCGCCAACGATCTGGAGAATTTGAGAGCGCGTCGACCTTCCTTTGAGCCGCCATTGCACTTACGAGATCAATATATGCAGGAAGAGATGGATATAAGCAAGGAATCGAACACGGATGTTGAGTCGTCGCATCCAAAAACAACTCGGGTCTGGATACCCGGCAAATGTATCCCCCAAGCCTCGGTTTCGCCCAGGTACATCATCAAAACCACTAGGATAGGGGAGCATACGTAGTTCATGTGGGACCATGCCCTCATAGGAAAATTTCTAGGTCTCTAGCCCTCAGAAAAGGACCTAGCTCGCTGGATAAAGGCATGGTGGAACCCTAAGGTAGACTATGAGTTTCAGCTGAGCTCCAAAGGTTTCTTTACAGTAATATTCTACAACCTGGAGGACAAGGACAAGATCTTTGAAGGGGGACCATATTTCTATAACTCGGCTGGCCTCTACCTACGTTTTTGGACAGACCGCTTCTACCCAGAAAAGGAAAACTTTGCATACGCACTGGTATGGATTCACCTCTACTCCCTACCCTGAGAGTTCTGGTTAGAGGAAATTTTATTGGGCACAGGCAACACCCTGGGTAAATATGTCAAATATTCTGAAGCTACTAAGCAAAGAAAATACACCTCTAATGCTAGGATATGCGTCTACATGAACATCTCCAAAGCTCTGTCAGGCACAGTTACTTTAGAATACCAAGATGAGGAATGGGCCCAAACCATAGACTATGAACACATCCCTTTTAGATGTCGAAAATGCCATGAACATGGACACCTTTTCAGAGACTGCCCTCTCAATACCCCCCCCGAGAGGGAATTTGAAGACAAACCAAAGGAAGGATTTACTCAGGTTCAAAACCAAAGGAGACAAGCACAGAAGAAGCCCACAACCAACAACAAAAGAAAGAACCCAAATAATAACTCTTTTGAAGCTCTTAACCGCCTCCCAGAGGCATAAGAGGTGGAAAACACCCACAAGACCACGGGAAAAGAACCCGACAAGCACAAGGAATACCAGCCGACACAAGAACATCAAACCCCAGCAAACCAAGCAGATCCACAAACTCACCCAGCTTCAGGGAAAGAACCAGAAAGAGAGGAAGACACATCCATGGTAATGGATGAGCAGGACCTAGGAGAAATAGACCTAGACAGGTTAGAGGAAGCACTCAACAAGAAGGATCTCTAAAACTTACCAGAGGACCAACTCAGGAAAGTTCACAAAGTATTTATGGACTCATCAGCAGGGGCTACTTCTAGGCTGGGGATCAGCACAGACCCAAACCAAGATCCAAGAAAGCACCCAAAACACAACAAACGAAGGTGCAAAAAATCGACTCATCAGCTAATAAAAGAGGCGGGAAATTACATGATCAACTCGGGATAGATCCACAGACTCTCGGAGAGCTCCTTTTCCCACCCACCAACTTGTTAACTATGAAGATCATCACATGGAATATCAGAGGCCTAAATGGAAGATCCAAACAAAGGATTATTCGAAACTGCATCAAAATGGAAGATCCAAACAAAGGATTATTCGAAACTGCATCAAAATGGAAGATCCAAATAAAGGATTATTCGAAACTGCATCAAAATGGAAGACCCTGATATATTCCTGATACAAGAGACAAAATGTGTAGAGCAAACTGCAGAAGATATCATCAAAAGATGTTTGCGCAACTGCGAATCCTATCAAATGGACTCCAAAGGGGCTTCAGGATACCTGGCCATCCTATGGAATCCTACTACAATCATCCTCGATCAAGGCCTTTCCACCCCATGCACCATCATAGCGCACTACAGAGCCATTGGTTCGAACAAGGAGGGAATGATCACAAATGCCTATGGACCGCAAAACAACCAAGACAAAGACCTCTTTATTCAGAGCCTAGCTTACCTAGGTTCTTTAGCAGAAGGCAAGCGTTGGATAATAGGGGTCGACTTCAACATGATTCTCACGTTGGAGGAGAAACGAGGGGGGTAAAAGCGCCTGGAGAAGGACAGCGCAAAATTCCAGGAACTCATAGAAAACCTCAGATTGGTAGATATTGAGAATGGTAACGGCACCTACACCTGGACCAACAAAAGATCAGGTCACCAACAAATAGCATGCAGGTTGGATCGCTTCCTCATCTCTGAAACTCTCCTTCTGAAAGGCCGCATAGTAGAGTCCAACATCCTCTTGAAGGCAGGCTCGGACCATTGGCTGATTCAGCTCTGAGTTGACAGTATTGCTACCCCGAAGCTTAAACCCTTCAGATTTGAGAAATTTTGGCTCTCCCATCCAGGTTTCCAGGAGCTAGCCCGTCACTAGTGGAGCACTATGGAAACTCAGAAAGGCACAAAAATGTATTGCTTCCAGCAAAAAATCAAATGTTTCAAACAACAGGTACGCAAATGGAACAAAGAGGTCTTTGGGAACAATTTCCAAGAAAGAAAAACACTGGAACAAAAACTAGAGAACCTTCATGGACAAATCATTCAGGTAGGATATACAATCACTCAACAACAGGAGGAGAATGAACTCAAAAGGAAACTAGAAGAAAGACACAAGAAGGAAGAGATCCTGTGGAGACAGAAATCTCGGGTTCAATGGCTCAATGAGGGAGAGAAAAACACCAAATTATTCCATCGTTCCATGATTCACAGACGCCTCATCAATCGTATCACAAAGTTGGATGACTCGCAAGGCAACACCTTGTTAACTCATCAGGAAATAATGCACGAGCTGACAAATTTCTACAAGGTTCTCCTCTTAGAACCCAATGTGGACCGCACCTCAGCAATAGAGCGGGTGACCCAAAATATCCCAACTATAATCACCCAAGAATAGAATCAGGATCTCATGACACCGATAACGCAAGCTGAAGTGGATCAGGCCATTCAGGAGCTACCCATAGGAAAAGCTCTAGGTCCAGATGGTTTCACAACAGACTTCTTCCACTCCTATTGGCCTATGTTAAGGGAGGAAGTGTGGCAGCTGGTGGAGGAATCTCGCAACTCAGGCAAAGTTCTTCCAGCACTAAATGCCACTTTCCTCACTCTAATTCACAAAGAAGAAAGGGTCACAAATTCGAAGAACTTCATACCCATATCTCTTTGCAACGTGATCTACAAAATCATCTCCAAGGTCATAGCTCTGAGACTTAAACCAATTCTCCCCTTCATCATCTACAAGGAGAAATATGGATATGTTGAAGGAAGGCAAATCCTGGACACCGTCATTCTTGTCCATGAAATCATTCACTCACTCAAGAGCACCTACACTCCAGGTATGATTCTAAAACTTGACCTTTCAAAAGCTTTTGACAAATTAAGCTGACAATACATGAAAGTTCTCCTATTAGCTTTTGGTTTCAACAAGGATTGGATCTCTTGGATAATGAACCTCATTTCCTCAACCTTTTTCTCGATCCTTGTCAATGGTGTCCCCTCCCAACCCTTCTCCCCCTCAAGAGAAACAAGGAAAGGCGACCCTCCCTTAGGGATGATTTTAAGGATGGAAATTTGTTTTGAAATGTAGAAACTTTGGCGAATCTTACTAATCCTTCATATGCCAACTATAAATGTTTGGCGATATTTTTGTAAAAATATTCAAATTTATAAGGATTTGATATAGTTTTTATAAATTTTTGGCGATTTATAAGGTAAAATAATTTTATCCTATAGAATTTGGGCGAATCATTTTTAAAATAGCGAATCTCATTTTTGGAAAAACCATGGAAAATTAGCCCATGAGCGAAATTTAGCCCCTAAAATCATCCATGCCCTCTCTCCCCTTTCCTTTTTGTCATAATGGCTGAAGGTCTAGGTCGCTATATCAAGGCCTCAATTCAAAATGGATCCCTCCACGATTTCCCTCTTGGTGGATTACAATCGGCAGCCTCCCACGGCCAATTTGTCGATGACACACTACTAATGAACACCCCCACCATGCAAGAAGCAATCAAACTAAGTTCCATCCTTTCCGACTTCAGCGAATCCTTTGGCACCACCTTTAATCTGGCCAAATCACAACTCTTATTTTTTAATACTCCGGTAGAAATCCAACAACACCTTTCTCAACTTCTGAATACCCTAGTTTGCACTCTACCCTCTCATTACCTGGGACTCCCTCTCTCTGACTCAACAGCCAGAAACATCTCCTGGGACTCCCTCCTACTCTCCATCACCAACCGTCTCAACAACTGGACCTTTCACTCCCCCAACCTTCCAGCCATATTGGTTCTCTTAAAGTCTGTCCTCCAAGCCATCCCAGCTTACCTCTTCTCAGCCCTAGCTGCCCCCCAATCTGTCATAAAAAAAATCATGAATATGTTATGGCATGGCCACAACCCGAACAAAAAATGGGCCCTTGTCAGCTGGGACAAGGTCTACAAGCCCAAATCCTCAGGTGGTTTGGGCCTTCGGGACCCTGGAAAATCAAACAACACCATGGGAGCAAGAATTTGGTGGAGATCTGGGCAAAACTCTAGAAATGAAAATATGCCCCAAACACGCATCAAAATCAACTCATAAGAATGCAAGGGCAAATCCAAGGCTCCAACATATGGAATGCGGCCTGGAAAAACCGACCACTCATACAGAAACATGCCTTCTGAGAAGTTCGCAATGGCCATAATGCCCTATTCTGGACGGATTCCTGGCAACAAATGCCACCCCTACAACTGGAAGAAAATCTACAATCCTACGAAAATCACATTCAAGATCTAGCCACTCTCAAAGTGGCAGATTTGTGGACGGATACCCCCAGCAGCTCTCCCCGACGAAGCTGGAAATCCCCTCATCATGAACTCCAAGTGGAAATGGACTGTGACCTGCAGCACTAGAAACAAGCTACAACACAAAGGCGAATCCAAAAAAGCACATACCAAGACATTCTCAGATGGGGTTACACACCTCATGGAAGTTTCACTCTCAAAGAGGGATACACTCTTTAGGAGAAATTCCAAAACCTTCAAAAAGATAGCATCTGGACAACAATATGGAAATCAAAACTCTAGCCCAAAATCTCTACTTTCCTCTGGCTTCTACTTCAGAACAAGATCTTGACCTAGGACAATCTTTAAAAACGAGGCTTCATCGGCCCCTTGATCTTCCATCTCTGCCATCTCCAGGCAGAAACCATGGAGCACCTCCTAAATAACTGTCCACTCAGTGAGTACATCTGGAACCAAGCCACTCAGTTCTTTAGAAAAACCAGACGAGTTAAAAACAACATCATAAGCACCATCAGGGACTGGGGCTCCAGTCCCTTCAAAAGTCCTATCCTGAACAGAACCTGGCAACTCTTACCAGGCTTCATAGTTTGGCAACTATGGAAATAGAGAAACAAAAGATTCTTTCACTCCCAGCCTTCTCTGGAACACAATCCTCCCGCATCTCCAGGAAACTCTTCAGCTGCAATCATGGACCAAGGAAGACTTCCCAACTGACCCAGGTGATCTCTTGCTCCTAAACTCTTGGGGCTTCTCATTTTCACACTCCACCCCTCCTCAACAGCCCCCCCTTTTTTCAAAATCCCTCAGTCCCTCTAAGTGCCCCCCCCCCCTCGCAAGGCTTCCACAAGGTCAACTTTGATGGCACATCAAAAGGCAATCCGGGACACTCGGGCTATGGTGCGGTCATAAGAAACATCATCGGCCAAATCCAAAGCCCCATCGCCGAAAATCTCAGATGTGACACCAACAATTCAGCAGAGCTTTAGGGTCTTATCAAAGGCGTGCAATTAGCACTAGATCAAAACCTCACCTGCCTGATCATTGAAGGAGACTCCAAAATCATAATAGACTTGGCAACAAAAATCTTGAATGGCCAAGATCCAGGGAAAATCACTCCCAGCTGGCGCCTCCTTGGTCCTCTTTACAGCTTCTAGGCTCTTCTCATAACCTCTCTAACTCTAACCCCTTCACACATTAGGCGAAGTGCAAACAAAGTTGCGGACAGATTGGCTAATGCAGAGGTTGACTCTATGCAGCAGATCATTCTCCATGATTCCAGGCAATCCCGAAGCTCTCCCCTTTGGCACCAATGCGAGGAGCTTGCTCAAATGGATGGCCCTAATCCGGATAGGGTTCCACCTTCATCAACTTAGCATCTCTTCAAAGTTAGAAATGATCAAAAGCGAACGCAAAAGAACACCAGTTGGAAGTTGATTCAGGAACCTCGGCAATCGCGAGTCAGGAGCACAGAGGCTATTATTTCCGTTATTCGCGAAGTCGTGACAAGCGTGAAAGATCTGGACCGTTGAGGCTCGAGGTGATCTGGATCGTTGTTCTGGTCCAACTGATCTGATGCGAGAAAATCTTCGGTACTCGGGTTTCGGGAGTTTGGAGCATGGAGGGGGTTGTCTGCCCAAGTCCTGAAATCGAGACATGCAAGGGCGGATCTGGACCGTCGATGGCAAAGGAAATCTCAGTCGTCGATCTGGTCCCATAGATCTGCGTGAGCACATATTAGTAAATTGGGTTTCAGGAGTTTGGAGCATAGAGGGGTTGTCTTCCCAAGTCACGAAATCGTGAAATGCGAGGGCGGATCTGGATCGTCGATGCTAGAGGAAATCTCAACCATCGATCTGGCCCCATAGATCTAACGCGAGCATATATCGGGAAATCGGGTCTCGGGAGTTTAGAGCATAGAGGGGGCTGTTTGCCCAAGTTGCGAAATCGCGATAGGTGAGAGTGGATCTGGGTCATCGGTGCTAGAGGAGATCTCCACCATCGATCTGCTCCCATTGATCTGACGTGAGAAAATTTCTGGAACTCGGGTTTTGGGAGTTCGGAGCATGAAGGGAGTTGCACCCCCAAGTCATGAAGTCGTGAAACACGAAATCACGAATGTTGAAAGCAGAGCTGCACCCCCAAGTCGCGAAACACGAAATCGTGAAACTCAAAAGCGGATCTGGACCGTTTGTGCTAGAGGAGATCTTAGTCGTCGATCTGGTCCCTTGGATCGGACGCGAGGAGATTTCATAAACTCGTCTATTGAGAGTTGGAAACATGGAGGAAACTGCAAGCCCAAGCCACGAAATCATGAAATACAAAAGCGGATCTGGCAATCTGGCCAAGACATGAAGTCTCGAAATCGCAAAGGAAATCAGAACCGTCGATTCGGCCCCATCGATCTTAGGCAATTTTGTAAGCCGGTAAGTTTTAGGTAGTTTTGTAAGAAGATAGGATGCGTGCATCTTTGTAAGAAGATAGGCTGCAGGCATTGTTGTAAGCAGATAGGTTGAAAGCATCTTTGTAAGCAGATAGGCTGGAGGCATCTTTGTAAGTAGATAGGACGCAAGTCTTTCTGTAAGCTCTCAGCTGGAATTAATTTAAGGATCCACTTTTTACTCACAAAAAAAAAATAATAATAAATGTGATAAGAGCAAGTGAAACCTTTACCAAATTCTACTAAAAGATTAGAAAAACAATACACTTTTTTTCACTATGTTTTTCTTCTTGCTCTTTCTTTTCTTTTTGAAAAAAAATTGATAAATATAAGTAAATAATAATAGTGGTTTGAATTTGTTTAATTAGATAAATTTCTTTTTTTCACATTGCATTCCATTGAAATTCATTAACCTGTAATATGTCTTTGTATTGTTTAGAATAAATCGATGCTAAAGTGATGATGAAGTAAAATGGATAGGTGTGCCCTTCTCTATGTTGTCCATGTTAGACTCTGGATAATGAGACATCCTAATTGGAATGTAGTTGAGAGATTGGGGTTGTAGAGAGGAGGCAAGGTGTCTCTAGTTGATCGCATGGGCATTGCTTTTAGTTGATCGTGTGGAGATTGCCTTTTGTTTTGCACTTGATCTATTAGGATCTGAAGACCTTATTGTCCATTGTGATAATGAGATCTATGGATATTGTCCACTGGGATTGTATATGATGGTGGTTGGGGCTTGTTTCTATATCATTGTGGGGAATGGTCCATGCAACTTAAATTTACACGGAGATAGGTTTGGATCCTTGTGTCTGTAAGATCCATAAAGTGTGGGTTTTAGATTTCATCATTTACCTCCAGGGTAGTTGAATCCCCTCAAGTTTGGTGTTTTATGGTTTGAAGTGACCAAATTTGTTGTGTAATTGGAGTCAACGCATGTGTTCATATTGCTCATTGGATTTGAGAACATTTTGCTTGTCAATATTCCACGAGGGTCTCTTGGATTGAATGATGAGGGATTCAATTTGTCAGTGGCTCTTGGTACCAAGGTTCACTTGGATTTGGTCTTCATCGTCCCTAATCCAATGAGGATTTTAGTGGTTGGGGTTATGGCTTGGGGCTTAGCATTTTGCCTTGGCTTTTGTTTTGGTGATATGAGCTCTTTCTGTGATTTGGTTGCTAAAAAAGATCGTGTTCCGTGCATCAACCATTCATGGAGGTGTTATCATTTTTTTCCCAAGGAAAACCTCATGGCAAAACCTCAAAGATGTTTCCTGACATTTATGGATGGCTTCCATAACAAACCTACCATTGTAAACTAGTGCCCCCAACCCTGTGGATTCAAACCAAACACCTAAGAATTAGCCAAATACTAAGCAACACTAACAACAACCAATTAAACTAACCCCTTAATTCCAAAGGGAGTAGGTAGGAGGCCACATAACCTAATATGAAGGGCATTCCTTGCTTTCTTCAAAAGGAAAACAAAGTTGTGAGTTGAAGAGATCGACTATTCTCATCATTCTTTGTCGAATGGGAGCAAGCGATAGCAAACGATGTTATTATATAGATCGGAAAAGAATTCGATCCTAGGCTCTGTGATGCTCAAGATCAGGATGGTAACCCATAACAAACCAATCCCATAGGTACATCAGGCACAATGAATCTCAATGACCATCAATCTAAAATTGTGAACTACTCCACAAAACCAGTGTTTCCTTCTTTCAAGCTTTGTTATGCACTAAACTGTATGAGGGAAAATGTCATTTAAATATATTGTTAGCTAACATTACATGCCTCAGGAGGTGCACATGGCAAGATGTCATTGAAATATAATGCCAATGGGCATCCCGGGTTTCATTTTAACACCTGGGCACAAGTTCGGTAGATTAATTTTATTTATGCACTTTTCTCTTTGGTGTAGAGATAACTCTTGAAGCAACTGTGAGCAGGGCAATTGTAGGCTTAGGTTCACATCCAAGCAATGAGTTCGTAAATGCTTTATATATAAAATCAATGTTAACATTATGAATATTCTGGATGGAAATGTTATATATATATATATATATAAAATCACGGTTAACATTATGAATATTTTGGTTAGAAAGTTCAAGAAATCTAGAGGCACATTGAAGAAAATAGAAGAGTAGAGACATCTCTCTTTCAACTAATGGGAAGAGGAATGAGTAGCCACATCCCTTTTCCAACTAATGGGAAGGGGTTGACAAAGGAGATATGCATTAATCCCCCTTTCAACTAATAGGAAGAGGTTGGCAGATATGTATTAATCCTTCTTTCAACCAATAGGAAGAGGTTGGCAAAGGAGATATGCATTGACATTATGACAAGTTACATTGCTACTAATTTACAAGGCATTGGTAGTGGAGATATGCATTAACATTGTGGCAGTTACATTGTTGGAAACGTATTTCAAATAATATAATTGAATATATTTTCCTTTTTCACTGAAAGTGAGAGATTTTGATTAATATAAAAGGTTGCATTGAACATGCAGCAAAGGTACATATACATCAAAATTGATGAGCGGGTCTCTAGGGGCTAAAAGTAAATACAAAGTTTGCTTGAAGGTAAGAAATTTCACAGGTCCAACAGATGCCTTGTTCCAAAACTCCTAAATGTATATGCCCTGATAAGTACTCCTAGTATAAGTAGACAAAAATAGAACATGTCATTAGGGGGATTTGGAAAAATTCTTCATACCCGGGTCACTGAGAGAGGGCTCTGCTGCTGGTGAATTTAAATCGGGCAAAGTATGTTGAGGCCGAGGGGACAAATATGAAACTTACATACCTCAAGATGTCTTAGGCACCCCTCCTTCTCTAGCCCACAAATTTAGATTGATCATATGATGGGTTGGTAAGTGAGACACCCCTTGATGCATAGAGACCCCAAACTTCTAGTAATGGTGAGATTAGCTTGTTTGTCTGCCTCGTTGTTGTTGATGATATTGTATAATTGTATTAAGCCAGTTATATTTGAAGTATGATAGTGAAAGCATTTTCAGATAATAGAAATGACTATATATCCAAAAATCTTACAACACACACACACATAGTTATAGTTATTTCCATTTACATGCTTTTAATTTTTTAATGGTTGAATACGTTTATTAGTTCATGCCTCCGGCCAGGGACTCTATCTTTCACCTTGTGGTCAACACCCTTTGATTGCCTAATACTTGGTATGTTTTGGTATATTAGTTGGTACGTTTACAAAACTTTTCCTAAAATCATTTATCATTTTGATTATTTTGAAAAAAACAAATAAGTTTTTATATTTTACAATTTGAGAATATAAAAAATTTCATTGGTTTAGGGATCGTGATGTGACTTAATTGGCCTTGATGTGTTCAATTTTGTTTTTCTATTTGTCAAAGGAAAACAAATGATTAAAAAAAAAAAAAAACTATTAAAGGGACACATACATAGACGTTGCAATAGAGGCTCTGATCGACCTGCAGTTTGCTCTAACAATGCTAATGCAATGAAGGCTCTGACCATGCTCAATCATGATACTTGGCCCCATGCATGCAATTCCTTATCTTTCTACCTCAACTTCTCTTGTAGCAAAGGCAAATAGGTCGATTAGGATGGTGGCAGGTAACATTGAACTCACATCTTGCTAGGAATGATGGATAACAACAACAGAGCCAACCATTGAAGTCTCGAAAGCCATGGCGTACACTTGATTTTTAACAGAGATACGGTCCCAAGTTTCCCCAAGTTGAGATATGGAGAAGTTGCAGCCATGCATTTACCACACTGATCAATAATGGTGCGAGATTGAAGGTAGTTTCATATTCCTCGCTTTTATGTTTATTTCATGCATACTTTTAATTAACCAAAAATTAAAATCTTGATATATTTATGATAACTTTAGATTTACATGAATAAGATGAAGCTAGAATGAGAGCTAATAACATAGCTTACCTAATAACTTTATATTTACATCAATAATCTAAGTGAGTTACTATGACCTTAACTTGCGCCTCTAGGGTGAAATTCTTCCAAGTATAGTTGAAATTGATGTAGTGCCTCTAGTTCCAAGTGAAGTTGCAAATAGTTGATTGTTGTTATCCTTCTATGTATGTTATTGGGCAATATAAAAACTTCATAAATCCCACAAACACAAGTACAATTGAAATACCATTTCAATCTTTGTAATTGTAAATTCTAGCCCACACTAGAAGACCAAATCATAGGCACGTGAAAAATTTCAAACCCTTTTTAGGGTAATAGTACTTAATGCCACAAATATAATTGTTAATTGTCCATCACAAGGTAGGGAAGAATTTGAACTGGACAACTAAGAATTTGAACTGAAGAACTTCCCATGCAAAAATTGGGCCATTAGGGTCATGTGTATAGGAAATTGATATTTACTGGGGTAGAAGCATGCCACTTTAAAGCTCACTCTATATTCATCTATTGTGTAAGTATTATTGCATCATAAACCAACAAGATTTAATTACAAGTATTGTTGCATCATAAACCGACAAGATTTAATTCCAATTATTGTTGCATCATAAACCAACAAGATTTAATGGATACTATACTACTTTATTATGGATATTATACTACTTCAGTTTTGAGATGAAAATCACTTCAGTAATAAGTGAAAATTGTATTTAGCTTTCAATACCTCATTACAATTATGGTTTCATAAGAAGAAAGGTGGTATGGCCGAAATGCAATGGTTTGAGCATTGAAGACAATGAATAACGATGCACTAAAGTACGACACAACATTCTAGAAAAGTAATTCCCTAAGTCGATTGTTGTGCAGAGTTGTTGTTAGGGTTTGATGATCCTGCATGAGGCAACTATTGTCATCAACTCTATTATCAAACGAGAAACTTGCCTCTCCGATCATTTTAAACAAGCTAATTMTCTCAGAATCAAYTGGTCTAGTACGTTGGYTCTGGCTTGAATTCAGGGCTATGCGACACCACCAATGCTAGTAGCAATCKTTCTTCTTTCTAAGGATTGTCGCGATCTCAMCAMCTTTGTTTAAAACCTTATCAAGCAAGGGAAATAATAGTACAAAAACTATAAAAGGGCGTCCCTCGCATGAAATGAAGTGGAAGTGGAGGTGGCAATGTACAAGGTGTCATTGCYRGCCTTTTTTTTACACTAATTACTAGGGATTGAATTGAATYGAATGCTACCCTGCAACCTCYCACACGATAACAATGGACATGTTCTTAAATARTGTGTGCATGCTACCCTGCAACCTYCCACAYGATAACAATGRACATGTTCTTAAATAGTGTRGACATGTTCTTAAATAATGTTTTTCATAAGAAGACTGTSATTTTTTATTGCACATTAGAATGTGTTAGATAGGTTGGCATTAGTCAATTAAAGTKGAGTGAAAAACACAACCATGAACAAATACAAAAAACWTGATATGAGTAGGAAAGCAAARTTAKCTTGAAATGAATCTCTTATTCKWWATTAACTCCCATTTGCAACAAGTATGTTTCGTMCATTATATTATTAGTCCCTGCAGTATAACAAGCGATCGACCAAAATAACGAAATCGATGCTTTCACCAGGCCTAATTACTAATCCTTTTATGCAAAATTTAGGCGTTGTTTAACAATAATTTAAATGCACATTTTGCTGTTTACCTCCTCGCCAGAATCCTGCAAACATACAAAAACAAAATTCTATGATTCAGATTGATGTTAGTGCGTTTCTGTTTTTTTCAAAGTTGTGAATCAATCCGGAATTGTACAAAACGCTCTGCAGCTGACGTCAAAAATTGGCGCCACGTCTGTCACTACGTCCACTTTTGCACTCCACCGTCTACGAACAAAAGATACGAAACTGGCGTGGGAAAGATCCTGTACTAAATGGTGATCCCCAGGCGGAGCTGGAAGGCATGAAGGTCACAAGGCCACGTGGCAATGAAATGGGAATGAAGTACATATTTTCAAATTGCATATCATGTCGACTCCTGCAAGGTGATTTCACATCTAAAAGGCCAAGCATATGTTGTGTAGTCTAAATGTTCCTCTGTTCTTCTTTTTAGCGATATTTTTTTTTAGATATTTATTTGAAATTTGGTGAAAAATTGTTAGATATTTAAATTTTATGGGTTTTTCAACATGCTAAATTCATTTTTACATTCAAAAATGGATTTTAAACAAACCAAAAATAGTAATTTTTTCCACATTTATGTCCCCATATTCCACCTAGAATAGCGATTTATGGACAATACATACTAGGCAAAGTAGGTCAAAAAGATCTAGTTAAACTAGCATACCCCTAAAGAGGGGAAGGTTGAATAGGGTGTAGGAATAAATAATTAAAAATATCTTTTGATGGGTTAAGCATCAATGGATGAATGGTGGGAGGATGTGATGGAAGAGGTTATGAGATATCAAATCATCATCAAATTAGTTTGAGTTCAATTTGACAATGTTCCTTGATGACTAATCCAAATGAGACACATGGCAAGAATAGTGCAATGATAAGATATAAAAAGAATCTCCCAAGGACTATTAGAATAAAAGGAAAGATAGTGTCACCATTATGCCTTGAGACATTTTTGTGGTTCATTTCAAGTTAAAAGATGAGCATGAAAAAACAAATGTTTGAATGTAGACATTCATTTCCATAATGTTTCTTCTAGAATAAGAATTTAATTTGTAAGGCTAGAGGTAAAGTGGTCAACTAAGTTCTTGCATGTGTTTAACATGTATAGATTATACACTGGAAGACAACAATTGCATATGGTATGCATGGATACTACATCAAAATTGCATCATAAATTCACATCAAAACTATATTTATATTACCAAATTCACTCCAAAAAGAAAATATCTCCAATTTGACAAAAATAAAAATCAAATTAATAATATTAATTTTCTTTCTATCTTTGATGACGTGGATACTAATTAACTACAATTTTTACTACTAAATCAAGGTATCTTGCTTTCAAATTCAAGGATAGAGAAATATCTCTTCCAAAAAGTATAGGTAAATCAGCTTCAATGTATCATTTATGACAATGAATTAACATTTTTTTATGATTAAATCAAGCTATCTTGCTTTCAAATTCAAGGATAGAAATATGGCTTCCAAAAGTATAGGTGAAGTGGCCTTAATGTCAGGGCAATGAATTAGAAAAACAATTGCTCCTTCTAGACCTTAAGAGTTATATAGAATGATGAAACCAAATTATCCATTGTTATTGATGAAGTTGATACAATTTTCTTTTAGGGCCAATAATGAAAGGGAATTTCTCAATATAGTTTTTAATTGGGAGCAAGGTTTCAAAACTGACTATGACTATTGTGGTACATATCAAAGAGACATAGGGAGAGAGTGAGGGTATCAAAGTGAATATGCAAAATTTCAACCACCAAATGCATGTGCCACTACAACCACAACCTACCTCTTCATACTATTTGAATTAATGAAGATAGATAGGTTTAATTTTAAATTCATGGAGAGTGGAAATTGTATTCCCATTATTTCAACATCTCAAGATTAATATGGATTACTCGTGCCTAATTGAGTGTTCTTATCTTCATACTTTATATAATGGAAGTACAAGTACCACTATTTTTTTTATGGATTTCTTGTTAAAAGACAGTCATACCATGAAAACTTCTCATCTCACTGATGTTATGTAATGCCAACATCTCAAGAATTGGTGTTGCCTTCTTTATATTCTTCTTTCAACATAACAAAACCTAAACACATTAAGTATAATGGAAGTACAAGTACCACTATTTTTTTTTATGAATTTCTTGTTAAAAGATATTCGTACCATGTAAGTTTTTGATCTCACTAATGTTATGCAATGCCAACATCTCAAGAATTGGTCTCGCCTTCTTTGTATTCTTCTTTCAATATAATAAACCCTCACTAATGTTATGCAATGCCAACATCTCAAGAATTAGTCTTGCCTTCTTTGTATTTTCTTTCAAGATAATAAACCCTAACTATAATGGAAGTACAAGTACCACTAATTTTTTTTATGAATTTCTTGTTAAAAGAAAATCATACCATAAAAACTTCTCATCTCACTAATATTATGTAATGCCAACATCTCAAAAATTGACCTTTACTTCTTAGTATTTTTCTTTCAACATAACATAACAATGGTAGACTTGGAAATGGTAGGAATAGATGTCAAAAAGGGATAAAAGATAAGCACAAAGAGATGTCCTCATGCAAAAAGGGATAAAAGAAAATCACAAAATGTTAGCAATCTTTACCAAGTGTAATGATAGTGGACACAATACTACAACATAATCTATAAAGTTAATCATGCATAATCTCCTATGATCATATAAATTTAATCCTATGATCATATAAAGTTAATCATGCTTAATCTCGTATGACCATTTTAGTTTTAGAAAAATACGATCCAAATCAACCTTCTAAACTAAAGTGTATTTTCTCTTAAAACACGTAATTAGAGATTTTGCAAGGATGGATTTAATCATTAAATTCACTGAGTTTGTGTTCTGCCTGCAAGCCTAGGGTACTCCACTTAGAATTATGAGAAACAACACACAGTGAGGCTACGCTCACAATCTCTTATTCATTGGAAGGCATATTACATCATTATATAGAAACTGGTTCTACCTAGGCGGTTACAACAAATCACTGAAAAGTAGGATCTACATTAAAAGAAGTAGAGTTCAACTACGCAACTGATTATTGCTCCATTATTTCCATGTTTCCCCCTCAATGGAGAATGGATTGACTTCTACACCTAACATCTCCCTAAACATCTCAAACTTAATCTTTCCAAGAGGCTTAGTGAAAATGTCAGCAACATTTTCACAAGTATTACAATACATAAGAGCTATTTCATTTGACTGCAACTTTTCTCTAACAAAATGAAACTGAGCATCAACATGCTTTGTCCTTGCATGATAAATCGGATTATTCACCAGCTTGATTGAACTTTGATTATCACATTTGATCATTGTAGGTTCCTTTTGTTCTTCTCCAATATCTTGAAGAAGTCTTCTCAACCAAACAACTTCACAAGTTGTTGCACACAAGGCTTTATATTCTGCTTCAGTAGAAGACAAAGATACAATAGGCTGCCTTTTACTGCTCCATAAAACAATCTCGAATCCAATGCCAAACACATATCCAGTGGTTGATCTTCGATCATCCGAATTGCCAGCCCAATCAGAATCTGAATAACCTGTCAACTCAACATCAAATGCATCAATATATTTAATACCATGAACAAGTGTTCCTTTTAGATACCTGAGTACTGTCTTTGCTGCATTCCAATGGCTTTCTAGAGGTTTCGCCATAAACTGACTTAACACACTCACAAAATATGCAATATCAGGTCTGGCTGTGGTAAGATAATTCAAACTACCCACCATATGTCTATACATAGTGCCATTCACCTCCTTCGAACCATCATCACAAGAAAGTTTCACATTCTGTTGAATGGGAACAATAGAAGATTTACACTGATCCATTTTGAATCTCTTAAGTACTTCTCTGACATACTTACTCTGACAAACAAAAGTTTGGCCTGCATTTCTCCAAACTTCAAGACCTAGGCAGTAATGTAACTCACAAAGATTTTTCATTTCAAAAACTTGTGACAACTACTCCTTGATTTCATCAATTAATTTCTCTGCATTTCCTGTAATTATCAAATCATCAACATATAAGGAAATCAATACTATATACCCCTGCTCATCAAATTTGGTATACAAATTTGGATCACTCCTGCTCCTCATAAAACTCTGTTGAAGAAAGAAAGAGTTTATCTTCTCATACCATGGCATAGGTGCCTATTTTAGTCCATACAATGCTTTCTTTAACTTGCACACTAAGTGTTCTTTCCCTTGTTCCACAAACCCTCCAGGTTGAGTAAGGTAAACCTCCTCCTTTAACTCACCATTCAAAAATGCAGATTTAACATCTAATTGGTGTAGCTTCCAATGATACTTTGTAGCTAAAGCAATTAGCAATCTGATAGTATTCAATTTAGCTACTGGTGCAAATGTTTCAGCATAATCAATAGCTTTTGTTTGTGAATACCCCTTTTCCACCAGTCTAGCCTTATATTTTTCTATACTACCATCTGATTTAAACTTGGGTTTGTATATCCATTTGCATCCAATGGGCTTTTTATGTTTAGGCAATTCAGTCAATTCCCAAGTATTGTTTTTCATTATAGATTCATATTCTTCCTCCATTACATTTTGCCATTCATTATGTTCATTAGCTTCATCAAAACTCATGGGTTCTATGACATTTGAAATGTTACTCATTAGGGCATAGTCTCTATACCTCTCAGGGAGCCGAACCTATCTTGAAGATCTTCTCAACTGATTATTTTCCTCCCCACTTTGCGAAGATATATCTTCACCACTAGGTGAACTCTGACCGCTTGAAGTGTCCATATCACTATCACTGAGTCCTTGTTGTTGTTGTTGTTGCGGTTGTGGTTGTTGTTGTGGTGGTTGTTGTTGTGATGGTTGTTGTTGCTCTTCTTTAACTCCTTCATCAAGAAGTCTATGCCATTCCTCATGACTGTTGTTGTCATGATTTCCTGCTTCCTGCTCATGGAAAAGTACATCTCTACTTGCAAATACTTTGTGAGTAGAAGGATCAAACAATTTGTATGCTTTGAATTCAGAACAATACCCAATGAAAATACATTTAATGGCTTTAGCATCCAATTTCTTCCTATTCTCCTTTGGAATATGTGCAAAAGCCTTACACCCAAATACTTTCAAATTATGAACTGCAGGTTTGGAACCATACAAGGCTTCGAAAGGAGTAACATTATCAAGATACCTTGTTGGACTTCTATTCTTTAAATAAACTGCAGTATTTATGGCTTCAACCCAAAATGCATTCAAGAGATTCTTACCTTTCATCATACTGCATGCACACTCTACCAGAGTTCTATTTTTCCTTTCAGCCACTCCATTCTGCTGTGGAGTGTGGGGTACTGTAAACTGTTGTACTATTCCATGATCTTTGCAATATTTGATGAAGTCCCCTGATTTATACTCTCCCCCTTGATCTGAAGGAAGGATTTTGATGGATTTTCCTATCTGCTTTTCCACCATGGTTCTGAATTCCTTAAAGTACTCGAAAACATCACTTTTTCTTCTAACGAAATAAAACCATGTGTATCTCGTGCAATCATCAATAAATAACAAAAAGTAAAATGCACCTCCTAAAGACCTAGTCTGTATAGGCTCGCAAACATCAGTATGCACAAGATCTAAAACATCTCTCTTTTTCCTATCAGGATTAGAGGGAAATTCATCTCTATGCATCTTTCCTAATGCACATCCATCACAAGCAACATTCTCATTCTTTAACATGGGAAGTCCTTCAACAATATTTTGTTTATGTAATAACAATAAGTCATGATGATTAATGTGGCCATACCTTTGATGCCAAAGACTCTCCTTTGGCATAGTTGCAGAAGTTAGTGCGTGATGTTCTTTGTTGGTAACATCAAGCTTGTATAGTCCTCCTGCTCTGACTCACGTTGCAACAGTTTTGTATTGGTCCAGCAGATCCTTCACTATGCAAAAATTCTTGAAGAATTCAACCTTCAAGTTCTGATCTGTAATGGTGGACACAAAGATCAAATTTTTCTTTATCCCTGGCACATAAACAACATTGTGAATGTGACGAATAGTACCATTCGACAATGTCATAGGAATGTCTCTGTATCCCTTCATCTGATGAGCGTGGTCATCTCCAAGATATATGTTGGCTCCATTCTGTGTTTCTTTAAAATTAGTGTACCACATCTTATTACATGTCATATGTATTGATGCTCCAGAATCCACAAACCAGGCATCATAATCATCTGATTCAACAGATAAAGCAGCGTTAGACAGAAATAGCCTAATATCTCATGAATCAAAATTTGGGGGTTCATAAATATCATCACTAGCAATAAATAAGCTGAGATCATGATTTGAAGATTCTTCTGCATAATGGCCTGAATGATTTCTAGGTTTATTCCTAGCCTCGTCACTCTTCTTCTTATGACAGTCTCTAACAATATGTCCAGGTTGACCACAATAAAAACAACTCTTTGACTCATTCTTGTTAGAGGGCATACCTTGATTCGGCCTTGGGGATTGTCTTCTCTGCGATGAACGACCTCCGCTGCCTCTTTCTCCTAATCTCCCTCTTGGGGATCTCTTATTTGACCACAGTGCCAAATCTATATTTTGAGGCTTCAAATTCCCGCGCCTCTCTTCCTCTTGCAGCAAAATACCTGTCGGTTCTTCAAAAGTAGGAGGTTTCTCCCTTGCTGCGAGACCTGTTATGAACATCTGATAATCTTCTAGCATACCATTTAAGGTAATAGTGATAAGATCAGTGTTGGAAACCGTTTCCCCTATATTTCCTAGCTTGTTTTTCACCTCTTTAATACGACCCTAAAATGAAATAATAGATTCATTTCCATCCATCTTAATGCCTAACAATTTAGTTTTTAGGAACAAAATACGATTTGTGTTGCTAGTTTCATACAAGGCTTTAAGCGTTGTCCATGTTTCAGCAGAAGTTTTAGTTTCTCTAATATGTGGAATTATGCTATCTTTAACAGATATACGCAACAGTACCTTTGCCATGTATTCGCGCTTATCTCAGTCTTGGATCTGAGTTGTTGTCGCACCGACAGTCGCATCAAGTTTTGCTTCATCTCCCTTCGCAATGGTCCAGACACCATAGCCCTCCATCAAGGTCTTCATTTTGAATTTTCAGTTAATGAAGTTCGAGCCATCTAATTTGTTGGCTTTGTTGAGGTCGGTCTCTACCAAAGGATTAGCCATATTTGCAAGTGTATGTTCGATCAATCAGACAATAGATCCTTGTAATGCAACTTTCGTCAATTTCCTCCTTTGCTGAGCAATCCGTCAATCTGCCTTCTGCCTTCGGATCCTCCGATCCGTCTCTACCTAGGCTCTGAGCTTAAAGGAAATATGAGAAATTTTTAACAACAAATACCTTAACACCACTACATGCAAAGGTAGACACTCACACAAACCTCAACCTTTGTTTTTCAATTAGACTCGCGCTTCCCACAAAGGCAGCATACAACACCGCTTGAATACACCCTTCACGATTTGGTGTGTACAACAAACGCAACAACAATACACGACAACATACAAATGAGCTTGAATGTCGTGAATGGTGGATCGAACCTCTGCTCGACCTCACGCTCCAACCTCACACTTCCATGTTCAATTCAACTAAGTGTGCTGCCCCTTTACACATAGATCAAACTGTAGCAAGTAGACAGGTCACAATATTCGGGAGCTCGGAAGGGAAAGTAGATCGAAGGTTGTACAGATCACAACGCTTCCCACAAACTCGTGCTTCAAAATATCGCTTTAACTCAAAAGAACAGTCGACACTCCTTGGACTTGTGAAGGGGAGCATTAACGCTCCATTAAGATGGCAGGGGGAGCGCGGGTCAGTGTTCTCGAGGCTCCTGGAGAGTGAGAGGGGGAGCGCTAGCACTGTAGCGCTCTCAGATGGATAGACAAGGAACGCTAGTCCTTCGAATTTTTAATTTCATAAGCATGAGAGCGTCGACGCTCTCTAACACTGTATAGGGGAGCGCTGGTGATTTTTCCAAATCAATTCGAGATCGGATCTCGCCTCAGAGAGCTGGATCTCTCGGATCTCCAATATCGCTCTGATACCAACTTAGAATTATGAGAAACAACACACAGTGAGGCTACGCTCACAATCTCTTATTCAATGGAAGGCATATTACATCATTATATAGGAACTGGTTCTACTTAGGTGGTTACAAAAAATCCCTGAAAACTAGGATCTACATTAAAAGAAGTAGAGTTCAACTACGCAACTGACTCTTGCTCCATTATTTCCAAGTACTCCTTCACGCAGCGTTATATTTTTTACTCCATGCCTTTAGGTTGCATCCCACTTTTTTTTCACAAAGTGGTCGGCTTACTCACGATGCAAATGGTATTTTCCCTAGAATCCAAGCTCGTATTATGTTTATATTTGATAAGAGAGCGTGAACGCGTTGACAATTCGTATTTTGTTTAGATTGAGTGTAGATCACATAAAAAAAATAGCGGGTGTTGAGACATAGGACATTCTAAATATCGAACAAGTGGCAAATGGCAGTGACAGAGGACGAAGGTATGGAGGAGAACCTCCCCTTAAAAATGTCTTCGGCATCGAGTAGCGATAGTGATGGTGTTTTTAAACTTTAACTAGATTCTCTTTATAATATTAATGATCTATTATTATTATTTTCAATTTTCCAAAAAACTTTACTTAAATCTACAATGTCTACTTAATATTGGAATATTTATAAATTTTAATTCAATTTATTTTCAAAATAAACTTGCAATTTGAAATATTTATAAATATTTATAAATGTATAATATAATGTATTTTTAAAATAATATTATAATGATTTTTGTTTTTCAATTTTAATATAAAATGTCCTCTTGAAATATTGGAATATTTATAAATTTTAACATAATTATTTTATAAAACAGGGACAACAAAGCTATTTATATTATTTATAAATTTTAACACAATTATTAATATTTATAAATTTTAACACAATTATTTTATAAAACAAGGACAAAAAAAAGTTGCTTATACTACCTCCTAATAGTAATTGTATGTAGTTGAATATGACACCATCCAAGTCATTACAAGTACTATGTCAATGAAACATTTCTTTCCCTTGCATTTTATTTTCAAAAATTATTCTAAAGATAAATATGTCTTCTTTTTCAGTTTTAATATCTAAAACAGAACATAATTCCACTTAATATTTAATTTGATGATATATTTTTAAGTAAAAAATGTTATTTCAGTACAAAATTCAAATTCTTCTTATTTACGAGCCTTTCTTAATCTATATGATGTTATCCATTTTAATTTATTCAAAACTTTTTATCTTAGACTAAAGATTTTTTTGTTACCATATAATTCATGAAATTCACTAACTTTAATCCTAGCAAATATGTAGTAAGTAGTTGTACCCGTATCAAATTTAAGCCAGGTTGAGAAAACCCTCATCGATGTAAGAGGCAATTTTGGACTTTTTACCTTATTTACTCCTCTCAATTCCCGGGTCAATTTTGGCCTTAGTGATGGATTTTGGCATTGGCTGAACATTAATATATATATATGTGGGGGATGGAACGAGCTTTAAATTTCCTAGTCGATTTTGGCCTACGTTGTAGGACTCACAATTTCTGGTCAATTTTGGCATTAGTGAACAATAATATATATAAATAAATAAATAAGAACGAGGTTAAGTTCATTCGACATATACATTGGATGTAACGTTGGATGTAACGTGATGCATACAACCAGTTTGGACCAATGCCAACCAGCTGCTCTCTATGATGGTTAAATTTTTTTTAGTGAAAACAAAGTAATACACGGTCAACGAGCTGAACGAACGCTATATACTGCGGGAGGCAGTATAATATAATAATAATAATAATATTATAATGATTTTTTGTTTTTCAATTTTAATATAGAATGTCCATTTAAAATATTGAAATATTTATAAATTTTAACACAATTATTAATATTTATAAATTATAACACAATTATTTTATAAAATAATATTATTACATTGTTGTTTTCCAATATTTTTGAAACTAGTTTTTGAAGTTTTTGAAGTTCCAGGAGCTTGGGAACTAATTAGGAACGTTTCTAATTGGTTGATAACTCTTTTGAGAACTTGAGAGCTTTTTGGGAGCTTCAACATCAAAGAAATGAGAGCTTGGGAACTAGTTTCCTAAAAAAAAACTTTAAATTAGAATTATATTAAATTAAAATGTAAATATATTTATTTCATTATTACAAATACATAATTTCTTACAAATATTTTTATTATATTTATTCAAAATATCACTATAAAACTAAGACTAAACTACACTTAAATATTATTTCAAAAATTAGTTAAGTAAAAAAATTAGTAATACTCACTTTATAGTTGTGGATATGAAAAACTTTTAATACATCTATGTTTTCCTTCAAGCCCAAACTAAACACGAATGTCGAATAAATCAATACCGTATCCACTACAAGCATTTGTTCCACTTTGTAGATATCATTGATTTTTATTGTATTTTCATATTAGAAAAGTAGTATTATTTTGTTTTTTCCAATAAAAAAAGAATAATGCTTCAAATTTACAAAGATGTTTAAAGTTTATATATGTAAAGTTTAATTTTAAAAAGATGTTAAAATTGTATATATGTATTTTCAATTTTGTTTCTCATTTTCTAATGAAATATTTAGGGATATTAAAGTTTCATATTTTGTTAAATATATTCATATAATTATTAGCACAAATTAAATTAGTTTCATATTGTCCTCTACTGACGTTCAATTTTATTGAAATAAGATTTTAAATGTATTAATATCTCTATACATTGTAATCTAAAGTATCATTGTAATTTAAAATATTTTTTATATTTTTTAATATATATTATTGCCGCT